>DWME01003974.1:0-17139 GCA_018244795.1 Parelbella ahira ahira
GCGTCTCGTCCAACGGTGCCGTTAGAAACTTGTTTCGGATGACTAAGGATAGTGTATGGAACATTAGAGATATAGTAATTAAATGATTTATTCATTAATTTCTCGAGCCTTCATTGTTCCACCATTGGAAACTCGTGTAGTTTCCTTTGAGTGATAATTATTATAAAAGTATTACCAAAGTATATACTGAATATGTGAAATTTATACTTATTTTAAACACTGCTATTGGCTATTGCTTCGGAATCATCAGAAACAATTAGTAATGAAATAAATATTGCTAGCTTTGAACACCGACGATACTAAAAGGGAATTTTGCGCGATCAATTAAATATAATACGTGCAGTAGCAGTGCATACTATTTTGCTCGGAGCCTGCGAAAATATAAGAAATGCCGCAACACGCAATGTCGTCATCGTTGTGCTATAATGCGTCATTAATCAGCGAGCCGCTGCCGAATGTGGGTTACAGTTACGGTCAGTGAGCGGGCAGGCTAGGGAAAAACTTCATGTATCTAGAGAGCATAATATACATGTATTTCTATAATAATGAGTCGTACTTTAAACTTTAACTCGGCTGAAAGTTAGTTGAAAGCGGTAGGTAAAACCTATCAGCCACCGGAGTTCAATACGAAGACCGGCATATCACTAAATGTAGTTAGTATCAAAACCTGTTCATGCTGATACACGAAATCATGATACTATGTAGTAGCAAACACGTGTTTCGACAATCGCGATCTGTTTTAGTTCCGTACGTACATGCGCAGATATATTTAGATTTTCTTTTAAATGACACATAGGTCCCTGGGGGCTTTATAGTTGTACTGAGGTTGTGTTGTAAACGAACCATCTTCTACATGAAAAACATGACGCTTTAAAACGAATAAAACATTGCAGTAATTTCAGGGTTTGTGTAACAGAGTCGCAAACGAATTGGGTTAATGAAAAGCGGGTCGGTTCGGGCCAAGTTTTTCATTTTCAGTATAGAGGTCGCTCGCGTGCCTCTTAGCTAGAGGCTTGTATTTGTACACATCTGATGCGGGCAGAACTATGAATCTGGGTTATTTTGCTCTTTTTTCATACATATATCTACATATAATGCAAAACTTGACAGCGCCTACGCTCTTGGACGGAGCCAAGACTCGTTTCAGCGTACGACAATGTAGAAAAAAAAACCTCTACATTATGTAGGGTAGAATGGGGACGGATGGGAGGTTTTTTGTATGTATATTTGAGATGACGATTGCATCAGCATAATATGACATAAGCAGAAAGTGACCTCATAAAATTGAATTTTAAATTAGATTCTTATTTCGTTATTTCGAATGACCTATGTTTTGGAACTCAAAACAAATATCCCACTATTTCTAAACCGGTATGGAAAGGATTTGTTTCTTGAACTTGGTTAGGCAAAAGTTGTGTGCTCTTTTACTGTGGTGGATGGATGTGACAGTGTAGATAAGATTGGGCAGAACAAGTTGTGAAAATCAATCTAGATTAATCAAATATGTGTGCATGTGTGTGTATCTGGTGAGTCTGCAATCCATTTTTAATATTATGCTTTTTGCGACATTACAAAAAAATGAAACCAAGTCACTGAATACTAAGATCAATGTAAGAGATTTTAAAGTAGATGTTTTCGATACGCACGACTAAAATTATATTACTATGCGTCAAATACGTGTGAACAATTGATAATTTTGCACATACCAACTTATACAGTACCGATGTAGTTAACGATGACTAAATATTTAATTGTTGGTTTATGGTATCAGTGGACTCACTAGGCTGTTGTCTTTTTTAATAGAAATCAAGAAATAAAAATGTTTTATTTATCAATTCGCCCTGTATAATGGTACCGTGTAATTCTCGCGTGTACGAATATTATTTTAGATTTCTCTAAGTTTCTCATAATATGTACGTAAATATATACGTACATGTGCAGATAAGTCTTCTAGTACACTTCTGAGCGCTTCGCAAAATGATCTCAGCGATAGCTACTTTTTATGTGGCTCAACTGAGTGATCCACATTTAAGCCTGTCTACTTCGTGGTATTAATAGACCACTTAAGGCGAAGTATACTTTAACATCGCCTGATTTTGTGCAAGAAGATAATATATAAATCACTGTTATAGCCAACTTCATACAACATATATAATTAATGACTTTCATATTACCATTCTCTCAACTATAGCTATCGTTGTATAATTATTAAGAACTATTTTTGTATTTATATAGTTTTAATTAATCACTTTACTTTTTGATTATATTTGGTGTCTCGTGTAATGTTACTGTAACACTATACCTATGTTACTATTACATTTTATACTGAAGAAAAGTTTTTTAAGGATTTCGCGTCAGTCGATCTGTCGCATATACTGTTGTGTAACGTACTGACAGGTACAAAACTAAGTGGATTTGAAAATAAACCAATAAATAATGCTGAATAAATGTACTGCAGTAACACAAGTGATTGTCATCCCACGCGACTCACCAGTTCGGCCAGTTCGTTACCGTGAGACGTTTACTTTCGTTCGGCACGTCTCCGCGCACGACGACCGCGGACAGACAACATAATGCAACGGCGCGGGCAGCACTCCCGACGCACGCCCCCCACGCCACGCCGCCGTCCCCCGGGGTACCGGCGCGTGTAGGTTTAGCTAAGCGCCTAGGTTTATTACGATTGCACTTCGAATTAAACACTCCAATATAATTATATTGTGTAATAAATATGTATCCGTATTTTTTCAAAGTTTTCTTTCTTCGATCATTTTCCACGAAATTAAACGCAGAACCTTTTGATCCTTTAGGATGATGATAACGATAATGGTAATGCATTGTTGTAGTTATTGAACATATTATTATTACTAACGAGCAGTGTGTATGACACAAAGCAATGAATGTTTCACACTTATGCATTTTCACATGAGTTTTCAAGAAAGTTCTAATGCGTTAAGTATGAAAGCTTCACTAGTTCATTCAATACATATTGGAATCGCATTATTCTACTTGTTAAAATCCTTTAAGCTTTACAAAATATATGATAGTGCACATGTGAATAGATATTTTATGTCGCAATTTTGAGGTTACATTCGAAAAGAAACGCGTAGTATGCAACGCCGCGGGGCGAAGTTAGTTAGCGACAGAAGAAATCGAGAGTTAACAATGTTTGTATGGTGGCTAGTCGTGCATATGTAGGTTAAATGGCATTTAGAGCTCATAATTCCGTAATTGGGCCCCGCGACGAGCATCCTAATTAACGGTGAAAGCAAGAAATTTGCTCGTTAATAGAAACTAGAATCGGAGAGAAGGCGTTGAGTTTTATAATGTCTGTGATCGATTTTGATGGTATGGACGAGTGCGATATACACTTGGTACCAGGCTGCTCCAGTACGGACGGGCCAGCACAGAGCGTTTTAATGAAATCAATCGTTACTCGTTGTATGAAGTTTTATATCTATACTATTTTTAACATCATATAATGCAGCGTTAACCAGCAGAAGCAAGTCACCGGGGTAGAAATAAAAAAATATTGGGTAATTTTTTTAACCATAATAGGTAATTTTCAAATATCTCTATAGCATGAAAAACAAGAGTAAATTGCAGATTCGAGTGATCGTGTTTTAATGAAACGAGTTACGGCCGTCGCGAACATTGACGCGACTGACTTTTTAGGTCAAGCCGATAAAATGACAAAGATATCAATCAGGTGTTTCCATTATACCGTCATTTTTTATCTATATCTAAATATTGGTTTATGTAAATTTTGTATGTATTTTTTACAGTTCCATTGCCTAATAAAATTATTATTCACATCAATAATAATAGAGAATCAAAAATATATTTATATTTTCGGTTTTTAATACACCTCAATGGCTAGTAGTTCGTTTGTTTTTTTTAGTTTGTCGGCGCTTCATGTTCTATCAGTCTTATATGTAAATTATACTGTAGGCATAGATACTAAAATATTAATCTCCTAGCTGATCGAACGCTTGTACTTTGCTTTTATAAAAATAATCTGCAATCTTCAAATGAATAATCTAATTTATGATCATCATTCTCAGCTGAATGAATGAAATGAATTTCGGCTATAGAACGCTTTGTAATTTATTAAAAAAAAAAAGATTTTTGTTTATTCTTCTACACAACGAACATTTTAACATTTTTGGCATAGTGTATTCTGTAAACAAACTCCCGGGCCGCGGTCCAACGTTACGGCGACTGGCGCCAGTCGCAACGCGACTACCGAAAACACACACATACATACATAGTATTGAACACACACCCACATACAAAGAACACTAACTAAAGATCAACACGTACACCGAGAATACGAATAAATCTTATTTCTATCGATAATTTTCCGCGTTCCAACGTGACAATGAATTTACGAGAGGTCGAATCCTAGTTTCCCACAAGACAGGAAATCTTAATGTGGGATCTAAAGTTGCTAAATTTCTGCATCGAAGGTTCGTTGAATAAACAATTTTTCATATTTTCATTTCAATGTTACCATACGTATCGCGCCGCGTGACCCTCGATGGTATCGTTTCATATTGTGCGGTCTGCACGCCTTAAATAGCAGTGCGTTAATATAGCCGATGTCTGAACGCGGCGATTTACTGACAGTTTATTTCCTAGCGTTATTACTGCCGATCGATAACGGAAATGACGCCCCAATTTCGACATTTTTTCGCAACAGATCTCCGAAAAATACGTTATGTGTATTATAATTGTCACGAATATTAAACCGCTACACAGTTCAAATTCAAATATTTATTGAACATCGTACATGATTATGTTTCATTTATTCCTCATTAACATTTGTTTTCAAAAACGTAACCGTTAAATGAGAAAAAACGAGGGTAGGTAATTGCTGCGTGGGCGCTCAGTCTACTTACTCGTCTGTTGTTCACATTTTTGTAGATGATACCATCTTGGGCGGATAGAACTTTTTGATTGTGTAAGAAAACAGTCGAGTATAGAATAATCACGAAAATCGCATATCGCCCATAGGAATAAAAGATTTGATAACCCTATTGGTCACCATTAGGCACGACCGCGGCTGGGTACATCTGAATGATTAATTTAGATAACGATTTGAAAGTTTTTATTATATATGTATGGTTATTACCATGACTTTTAGGAAATCGACGTTGTAGGGTTGGTTACATGCAGAAATATAGCCTTTGACACACTTTCGTCGAGCGGCGCATCGAATGTGTGAGAGAACACAGTCTCCCGCCGAACAATACGACGTCGCGCTCTTGACCTATTCGTGTGTTTTTTGTTATGATAATGAAGTAGCAAACGGACGTGCGACACACCTGAAGGCCAGTAACTCGGTAAGTTCTTAAACGCGACATCTGTCAGCGGGAACGAACAGATTGCTTTCATTGAAGTCCGGTGGCACGACTGTTTACCTATCGACATTGTGAATTGTATTCTACGCTAAGCTATATCTTAAAAGTCGGTACCTACTTGGCAATTTCGTTAACGTATTTAAAATCGTGCTGTGACACAACACATTTACGTCACAAAAATATCTGCAGTAACAGGATCAATAATAATACACTTGTGCTATCGTAAGTACATAATCGTTCTGTTATTGAAAAGTGGAGTATGAAAAAAATCTAATATGTAAATAGTGTTAATAAAATGTAACACGTAAATACATACACATATATAGGTACAGTGAACATTACATTGCAATAGTCGCGATAATTATGTGTAGAAAGTCTAAAAGAAAAGCCGATGATAGCGCGGCACCTGTGAAACGATTGACCCGATAAATATCTAGGTGCTATCGAAGCCTCCGCGGCCGGCGGACGGTAATAACACATTACTTGTAGGTCAATTGCCTATGCCTTCCAATAATCGTAAAGAGAGATGCGTTGTGTTATGACGCTCGCGTATCGAATCGTGCGTCACTCCACTCGCCGCGTCGACTCGAACACGTCTCGATAGATTAATATATAATTGCACTAATTGAAAGAAAAAAAAAAACGATAGCAATAATGGAATTCGATTTGAAAGCGGCGCGAACGGATTAATGTTTCTCTTTTAAAAGTTTTGAGTCACACAAACATACATACACACACGGCAATACGTCTAAGATAAAATCTAATCAATATCTATAAAGTCTATCTAATCTAAGTGGGTTTAGGACGATTAAATGTTAAACCAGTTTTGTTTGAGCTGGTCCCAGAGGCGTTATTGATGAATCTCGGTTTGCAGGAATATTAATTGCAATTTCACTCAGTTTAATAAAGGAAATTCATAGAGTTTAAATTAGGATAAATGTAGTTGTCCGCCTTCGACATTGAGGGTATCGTTAGGTTTTAGTTTACAAACACAACATCACATGAAACGTTCATAACAACATTGACTTACAGTTGCCAGAGACTGTAGACGCATTATGCAAGCTTCGGTAATTCGATGCACTCCTTCGAAGCGTTATAATTATTAACTTTATTAGATTTCACTTTTTTATATTTTGTTGTTTTCGACGACAAATTTTATTCGAACACCACAGCGTCATTTACGATTGCAACGAACAATAGAGTTGTGTCACGATATTATCAAATTCACCCGTCGCTATTAGCCGCGCAAACACTGTAATCAACAATAATAACTACGGCGTTGTTGAGATCACTTTCGAAACAAAAGCCTCGAGGTGCGGCCGAGCGGACAGGCCGAGAGGAGATGAAAAAAAGAGTCATTGATATAGGAGAAGCCGATTAGCGTTCGCTATTATTGCGCTAGGGACTCGCATTAACGGCTTCACGAATCATCGTCGGTAAACAAATGTAGGTGTACAAATAAGACACGGCATTTAAAATCTCACCAATATATCGGTGTACCACAGCGTCATGGCTTGGCCGGAGTCCATTAGCGTTAAAAGCGCATACGACACTTCTTGGTCATTGTCAGCGCTTGGCATCGGCGAGCGCGCGATAATAATGCAATTGTTTCTAAATCTTTCAATCTCTTCACACTCTATTGTATCAAATCACTGAACCAGCAAGTTTTTGAATAAAATCGTGCACGCGGGCGATGTGCCTACCGGCCGTGATATCACTCGCAAAATTCGAAATAGCGAACGAGACGATTGCCGCCGATAGATCCGTACAGTCGAATATACAAGTTCGTCGCGTGTGCGGAGCAATCCGCAACGGCGATGCATCGATGTGTCTACGTCGCTCCCGGCGAACTGACTGAGATAATATTTCAGATCGTAAAAGAAATATATTTAAATTTCCGGAAGTGTAAATGCAGCGAGCACGCGGGCGGGCGGCGCTCGCGCTCGCCTGAAGGACTATGGCGCGGTGCGTCGATCTGCGTCTGCGCAGAGAAAGTGTTCCCGCGCAGACTCCGCGGCGTCTGCCAAATCGTTTTCACGGTTCGAAAATTGATAGTCTTTTCCGGACGACTCGTTCGGTACAATGGGGACGACACGACGCCGCTTTCTTGAACTACTTCGTATTTCATTTCAAATTTTTTTTCTAAGAATTTTACTTCTTTTACAATTTGTTTTTGTGTGGCTTACTTTACACAAGTGGTCGAAAAAATTTAATACGTGCTCCGTAAAGGTGCTCGTTAACGGTAACGGTAACTATTACGTAGTCGAAGTTTTCGATTTGTTAATATGGTTTTTTTTGGTATTATTTTTTCTTTAGGTATATGTTGTTGTAGAGAACACAATTCGTTCGTTATGTAACATTTATTAGTACGTCCGAGGAAATACACTCATATATTGCGATCGTGACGCCGGTCATCGATAACAGAGTCGTATGATACTAACGTAAACACAATAAACATCTAACAAGAACTTACGACAATAGATCATCATCTAAGATCATCGCAACGCGCTGTCGATGTGCGTGTACAAACCTGCGTTCGCCAAAAGCGGGGGTAGTTGATAGTAAATGTAACGCGATTCAATGTCGCGACTCGGTTGAATCCGTGATTGGTCTTTTCTGAATCCGTGAACGCACCGCGTCATAATTGCGATTTGTCATACTTTTCCTTCGCACCGCACGAGATTAATAGAGTTGATAGCTTTTTATATTTTCACATTTCTAACTACGACACGAAATGGCCATTTACCGACATACCGTTAAACGTATTTTCCTCAGATTGAACATTTGTTCACGTCTCGACATCTGATTACAAGCATTTTTTTAAAATGCTCTTTATATTTTGTAACAACTTACGTACCTCTAATATACCGGTGTAGAGACGGCGACAATTTCAATTTTGCATTGCTACGGGATTATTATTATTATCATGAACTGTAGAATCGGGAACTGTGAACCACAAATGCAGGCTTTGGAATCGGGTATCTACTGAACAGAGAGTGGCTTACTGGTAATTATTAAGGTAGATGTAAGAGCAAAATGGTAAACAGTTTAGGGTAGTTGACCCTGTGAGAACATGCCAACTATGCTGAGTGCAACAAGGCCGATGTAAGTATAAAACGTCCAATTCACGCAAGTCACTTGAAGTCTGAAATAGGAACAATATTCTTCTTCGAATAATTGGCAAAGGAAAGCTATGTTGAATACAGTGTTTTCATTCAACTCTGAGTAGGTACTTTAACAACACTAAACAATATTGCTCGTATAAAAGTTTTGGTACCTACTGAGTAACAATTATCCCTAAGTATCGAACATTCACATCAACTACAATACAACTTTTTATAGGTACCTATATGTATCGGCTTAAATCAAGTACACACATATGTCGAATGACATGGAGAGTCTGTGATCGTTGCGACCTCGCTGCAATTGGCGGGAGCTCATGACGAAGGACCTCATGGCTCATATAGGTCCGAAACTAGTCGGGCTATATCGAAAAGCATACGTGAGTTAATCCCGTATATACATACATATATATACATGTATACAATCAAACAACACAGCTAATTAGAGTAACTCGCCGCGCTAAACTACAATAAGATCGAATAGCTGTTGCTATACAAAATGAGTATTATTAGCATCGTGAATGGTTCTAGAAGCGCGATACAAATCATACTCATGTGGGACATGTTCGAGACATGTGACGGGCCGCTCGCCGCCGACGGACAGACCGCCGTGCCAACTGATTCGAAGAAATATTCGATAATTAGCGTTCTGTACGCGATTGTGTACACTACACTGTGCGTAAAATAACTGCGTATTCGTTATACTATACTATGTACACAAAAAGCACTATCAACTTATAAGATAAGTGTGTTCAATAGAAATAAAAATTTCTCTCGTTTTACGAGAGCATAAATTTGGGGAATGTCAAAATAAATAATTTTAGAGATATAGCGTCGATACTTTAGTAGCGTCCTTTTTTAACCTTGCTTGTTTCGGTTATTTCCTTTTGTTATTATTAATACAGCCGAATTGTAGAGTTCAATGAGTTCTACTAGATAAACCCAAGTCATTCACAAAACGAGTGAATAGCTAAAATTTGTTAGAGTTTGAACCCTGCGATAATTTGTCACTTGCTTCAGTTGTCATCGAGCGGTCGCTGTCCCTTTGATGGCGGTTGATTAGTCGGTTTTAGCTTTCCGTTTAAAGCTAATTAGAGCGTGCGAAATTTCAAGTTACTGACACTTTAGTGCTTACTAAGCTGTAATTGGTTGTTTTTTGTTTAACATTTTTACCATCTACGGACAGAAGAGCTTTTTTTTTTGTTATTTGATTATGAACGGTTCCATGAGGGATTGTTATGGTAAAGCCGATCTCCAAAATCACCCTGCGTGTGTGAAGAAAAAAATAAATGTACATGAGGTCTGCAGATATCAAGGTACTTGCCATTTGCCTACCCCGTAAGGCCTGGCGTGACAATGTAATAAAATTTATGATAAGCAATTCCATTTGAAGAACGATTTATAACGATTTTACAGAGTTATAAATAATGTAAGTACAAACGTAACCGGTTGAATAACGGCACGGATCTGACAGCGAGTTAAAGATCTACTAGTCCGAGAAGTTTATACCATCGCGCAGATAAGAGAAATATAGTTAATTAATAAACAGAGAGACTTAAGATAAGTCTTAAAAGCTCCGGCCCGGCTCGCGAGAGATCAATCGGTTATAGTCGTATTGGTAGAGCAAGGTGCGTCGTGCAGCTATTAATGTAGTACGCCTAAGGCTGAAAATCGATCGCAATTCGAGCCATCACGAGATGCGAATGGCAACTGTATATCGGAATCCGCGAAATGATTGATGACGAAACGGAACATCCATTCTTGCCGCTGCAAGAATGGCACTGCTGTGCCTCCATTGGCATTAAATGGCTCCAGTTATTTCCGCGACATTTGCATTTCTTATTTACGTAACGCACGCCGCCGTAAGTGTCCAGCCGGACCGCGGGCCGCGCTTCCGATTCAAACTAACAAATTTAGTGTTGGCCGAAATCGGATGATTGCAATAAATGACGTAACACACTAGCAGCTTTCAAACCTCTCGATATATAGAATGGACGGTCAACATCAAATCAGGTCTCAATATACATACATACATATAGGTTGAACGAGTGATCGAAAAAGTAACTCATTCGATAAATTAGTTTTCTATTCGATACGATTGTTGCATATCGATCAAATAGAAAGATTGGATTCACTGGGAAGGGTGTTTTTGCGGACAGCTCATCTGTAGGTGCGATGGTGTAAAGCGTATGTAATGAACGATGAAAGTTACGCCTGAGCGCCGATGACTCAACGTTAACGTCCACAAATCATTCGATGGCGTGGTCTAGTCCCCGAAATTGCAGAACAAACACACACAGAGGTTGTGCACGTGTGTTATTTTTGGCCGACGCTCGATATTGAATAATCGCATCGCTTATTACGATATAACGCGTCAGACATCGATAAATAAACAAATGGTCGTAGCACGTACCTACATACATATGTATGTATATATGTTATTTGTTTAACACACATGTTATTTGCACATAGATGTACATATATTGCAAATATTAGGTACTGAGTAAAAGTTTTTCATGTTTGTATAGAAAATTTGAGTTGCATTTGGACAACGGATTTGTTTCTTATTATCATACTACGTGTGGATCACACGAAGATGCACTACAGACTAGTTGTTTAGCGATTGGCGCACTTTATCTCAAATGTGGACGCGTTTCCACAGACATTGTCCCTCCGATATTTTACGCATCCGTTCAAACTAGCGCGCTCTTGTCGCGCGCCTATTTAAAATAACCGGGTATCAAAAGATAACAATAAATTTTAATTATGAAATAAATTTTACATCAAGTCGTAAATGAATTTTCCAGTGGATCTATTAATTCGAGTTTCGCGCCAACACTTACTTCGCCGCTAATAATATACGTGGGGCTTACAAACACGTCGCACCCTGTATTTACGCAGACCTACATCATAATAACCATCACCTAATTTACATTATACACCTACATAACCGGAACTAATATCCCTCATAGCTTCCCTAATACTTGGTGAAACTTTATAAATACACCAGTTACCGTAATAGTAAGTCTTAACTTCTGTAACAATCTCGATACACTTCCCGGAAATTTCGTTTATTTAACGCACATAAATATTGGATTAAACTTTAAATAGATGAATGAGTTGGAGTCACTGTCTCTCTCGCAACTACTAGTAATTTTGAGTATACTCTTTCACGCTACGTTCAGATCATTACAATAATAGCAGTATAATATAAAATAAAAACACACATACCTACGAAGATTCAACAGACTACTGAAACAAATGTTATAAAATTTGTTTTTAACATTGTCTTTTTTGTATTAATTAATTGTTAGGATACTCCCAATCATTGATGTATATAAATTTATATAATCCCGTCTAGCAGTGGCAGACAGACTTGCATATATACCCTTGTATGTAAGACCCTGACGCCGCGATTTTACATAAAGACCACGACATGCTACAGTCCGCCGTCTGAAATATTAGTGCTAGATTTATATGTTACCTAACCTCGAAAGTGAGTCCGCCCGATAGGTATGGTCCGCACCGGCAATACGTGGAGCTACGATATTTGGTAATAACTAGTCGCACTTATGTAATAATATTAAAGCGACCGTCTCATCTGGCACGTCGCGCGAGCCGAGCGATAGTGTCGCCATACATACATGTCTCTTGTCACGTGGTCAAAACAAACTATAACACTAGATAAGGGTAGCGCGAGAAATGAGTAATTTTGTACGACTGTATGAAGAAATGTGTTGTATTAAATAATACACGCATATTTAAGACAGTGAAACGAACCGTCAAATGACTGTTCACTTGCCGAGAGTCTTCCTTCTAATATATGAGATTTTATATTTTACTATTAGAGATTTTATATATTACTAATATTACAATTTTTGTCACATATCATTCATTGTACATCTTTTAAGACAGTTCAGATATGTAATGATGGAGATGCTTGGCCCTCGGTGCTCATTGCAAGGGACCCGGCGTTATGGTATAACAGTAACAATTATTATTTATCTCTTAACAGTTAGCTGTGAGAGAGGTGGCTTACACGTAGAAAGCCAGCCCGAGACGCCAATTCTCTGACGGGGAACAGATTGGAAACATCTTGATCATTCTAGATAAACATCGAATGTCCATTGAAGTACTTTTTTTCGTAATCTTTATCACAACACTGTCGTAAAATTTATCTTCATTATTATTTATATATGCACAATGACACTAAATATATTCCTTTCTTTATTACGTAATATTTTTATACCGTGTGGAGTATTTAAGATCAATATTGAAGTAAAGGTTACTGAAATCGTCGGCTTTATCAAAGTTCGTTCGTTATCGTCACCTATCATTTTACTGGTGTATTGGAAACCCTCGTTTCCTCACTGAATGTAATAATAGAACTTTATAGAGCGATAATGAACATTTTGATGTAAATAGTTACAAAAATATACAAATTACCCTTTTAAGTTATTATTATTATCATCACTTGCTATAACCGGTCTAAAAAAAAACGTAACACCACGCCTGTATTCCCCGAAGGGATAGGCAGAGGACTGCAGTACACTCCTACGTTTTACCAGTTACATACGGCCCATGGAATAGGTGGTGAGCCTAACTATTGACATACACCAGGCACGGATCCACACTCTAGTCGCTACTAGAAATAACATGTTTATATACGAATTCAGATACGACATACAATATCTATACATATGTACATATATGTTTGAATTCGATGTAAAGATAAATAAAAAGTATTCTATTTTTAAAATGAAAATATTTTTAGACGGATTGTTAGCCGCTTCCACGAGAGCGCGCTGCCCGGCGCGGCGGCTGCATATTGTATAACATTGTTCCGATACTTCACACGTTGCAGGTCACCAGTCCGTTCGGAACAAGATCGCTCCACTTGCGACTGATTGACAACGCCATTTATATCATTGTTCCTTTTGTTGTTCCGTTACTGGTGTATCGTTTGTTACTTGTCGGTTTTTTCTTGGCCTCAAAATATCTACATTCATAATTATTATCATTTCGATTGGCGGTGGTGTGGTGCAAGTTGAAATGTCGTGCGCGTGAAAATGGCAATTGGACAAGGAAATGCATTTTTGGATTTACAGTGTATTAAAAATAAATAATACCCGCTCTAAGCCCGAAAAAGGTAAAGATATGGCCCTAAATTGTTTCACTTTGAGAGGAAGCTCGTGTTCAATGGAAACGATAAGAGGTGACGATGATCATAAGTAATCAATAAAGTTATTATAAAAAGTCGTAGGTACCTACTAATGATTGTTTCACAAACCATTTTTATAAAATTAATTAAAAACTACGAAGCCTTTCATAATTTGATATCTAATATTAGCATTAAATTAAAAATCGTGTTATTAAATATCGTATTTTAATGAGTTCAGTATCGTACGGTTAGACGCTGTCATTATGTAACAGTAAAGAGAAATAAGTAGATTGTGTGACACGGCCAAAATAAAAAAAAAATGATAATTTTGAGGCGCACGGGTACGGGCATCATTAAGTAGAAGAGGCCGTGCAAGAAGATAAAGCAAAAGAAACATAACAGAGTCATATTCTGTTCAGTTCAAAGAGAAGTTCGCGGAATGAGCTCTCGCGCGCGGAGACGTGCATATTGCGTCAGGTACGAGCCCGGTGGCCACGGCGTCAGGCAGGAATAATTGGATACTACCCACAGGTACAACTAAAGACATACCTACATATAATTGTTAAAAAGTATACAATCTGAATAAAACGTTATGATTAATAATTATTTCCTCCAAAGAAATATTTAGATGCGGTTTTCAAGAGCGAGACCATCTACGTACATACCGTACGACGTACCGAAATGCGAGCGCGGAGGAGTACACAAGAGATATGTACTAAAATTAAAAACAATGTTATATATTCAATGATCCATTGACTAACCGTAATAATATGCAGAGCCTGCTCATTCAACATTTACTTATAAATGAATTTTATAATCGAGTACAAATTGTATCGACTAATACATTAATTCGCTCTGATACTATTTTTTCTCAGTGCTATCGTATGTTTATAAAAAAGCGCATCAGACCGAATTGTTAAACGGACCGTATCCGAACAACATGCCACAACATGGTGAGCCCGGCTTGCGGGTCGTACGAGCGTCATACTCGTATTTGGGTCAGGTTGTTAATACATCTTGTGTTTATAACCTATTTCAGAGATCTATTCATATCGATAAAGAAAGGTAATGTAAACACGCTGTAATATTATTTAATGCTTGTAATCCGCAGGCGGCCATTCATCCTTCCGCTGCTGGCGTTGCCACATACTTGCCTGCGAAAAAATGTATTAGTTTCAATTTTCTTTTTCTTTTCACGTAAACTCATTCGTGATGATATCGAAAAGCTACAGAGTAATATTATTACTGTCATCGCTCATGTTTACATTGTTGTGAAAAGTCTGCATCGGGTTTACAATTACACTAAATGTACGAAAATATAGTTAATGTATTAAAAAATACTAACAAAATAAACAAATTAATTTACACTTATATTATTCGTATACAAAAGGATTAGAACGATAAACAAAATGAAACTGTAGACGTGTGTCACAGAGAGAACCATCTTGTATATGCATCATCAAAACATCCAGCCAATAGGCTGATTTCAGCGGAGACATTCAGATGTGGTGTAGACGTTAGCGGTGCGCTCTTTGCCAGCTCGACCCCGATGTCCCACGGAGCGGCGCGGCCGCGGCCCGGCCGAAGCTGATCGTGCGGAAATGCACCTCTAATAAGATTCTTTAATTTCATCTCGATTACCACTTACTCATATGTACATCCATAAATATGTATTAGGTAACGTATTTGCATTGACGTCTTACAATATCGTTGTGATGACACAGATAGGTATGAACCTATTCCCGATGTATAAAATTAGTGCGTGTAATTAATATTATCATTAATTTAATAAGCGAAACAGAAGAAAAACTAAACGACATACATTTACATCATCACAAGTTAACAGCGTTAAATAACGCCTAGAAATGGATCACCTGTTTAAGATAGTGATTTTTATTGTATTGTAACTGGTGACATGTGGGAGTGTACTACACTCTTCTGTCTACCCTTTCGGGTATTACAGGCGTTATGTTATGTTACGTTATATTAGTTACATAACAAAATTAACAGTGTCATCTATATGAATCGATCAATAATATACAAAGACTGCAGGTTTTTCCAGTTACGTCTTTGTGACCACAAGTTCCATGGTGCTAAACCATTGGTGACAAATGACGCAAAGTGTTTCAACTCGGCTACCTACTTATACAAACCCGATGTACGGTTAACTAAAGATGCAACAACTGGTTCGCTGCATAACAATCGACAATCTAAATGGGCCATCTCGCTTGTAAATGTTACAGTTTTATTAAACGCCTATTAGTTTATGTAACAACGCTCGCCACCAACGAAAGCGTTAGGTTAGACCGATTCATACAATATTATCGACTAAATTGGAATTTAAGAAATTACATTTAGCAATGGACTTTAAGAAGGTTCTTGTTTAAATGGCGCTACGGTTGACAGTCACGTATGTATTTTCGTAATGTATGCATAGCCATTATGTCTCATATTATAATCAACCATTTATTACGTTGTTATATTGAAATTAACTCAATATTTTACTAGTTTCTCATATTTTTGTATACGGTTACGAACGATGATTTGTACGAGGTAAGCTTTACGATCACATATCTGTTTAGAGATGTACAAAGGAGACAGCTGTTTTACCGATATTGGACACAGTTTTCATTTAGAATTGTAAAATTTCAATCAGTTTATGAAAACATCGTCATGAACTGGTATCAGTTTACTGATAAATGAGGCACTCTCAGAAGTGTAGTACTGAGCCCATAAGTAGTAATTCATATATACCTACAGTCCTACATATGTATGTAAGTTGTGTAGAGTGAAAATCCGCGCTGAGAGGATGGAAAATCCTGGACAGGGTGCAGAAACTCCTACTCACGGTAATAGGATAGTAATTACAATATGTCAATCTCATTTTCATATGAAAGGAGTGTAGGAAACTATTACAAATGAATAGTGTAAAATGTATGTAAATTAATTATGTATTCATACGAATCTAGGATACTTTCACGACACTGTTGCCGGGTTGAGCACGAAATGTGGAAGTGTCATAACAGTCGCATGCAACTCGTCCATCGAAGAGAAGAAAAAAAACAAGTTCAGCGCTGTTTCAGCGCATGCGTGATCCAGCATAAATTTGCAATTAACCATAGAAAGTGAACCATAATAATTGGCGTACGTTCGTCTACCCACTTGGCGCATTCAGCTGCTCCATTGATGCGGAAACGCAATGGATGAGACACGTGGGCACAGGTCTGACTGGTGACTAACAATGCGCTTACAACGGCAATGAAATGCTCTGTGCGAGTGAGCGAAAGTGGATTACTTTAACTATCAGACGTGAAGTGCGAAACAATCTATTTAATTGGCGTTTTTATTTTTATAGTCAGAAATACGGAACATCACGCCTGTAATCCCCGAAGGGGTAGGCAGAGGGGTGTAGTGCACCTCCACGTTTCGCCAGTTACGTTTAAGTCCCATGGAATAGGTGGTGAGCCTATTGCCATACACCGGGCACAATTCCAGA
>DWME01003975.1:0-17138 GCA_018244795.1 Parelbella ahira ahira
GAAACGTGGGAGTGTACTACGCTCCTTTGCCTATTCCATTGCGTCTTACAGAGGTGATATTACGTTCAAAATATCTGATAGTAATAAGGCTATTATTATGTTATTTAAATAAATCCACCTGTTACTATGATCACCATTTAAATCAAAGTCCGAAATTCGGTTATCAATTCGACGAATTTCTGAATAAAATACTTAATTGCATTTTCTCGGTCTGATATTTGTGTGCTTCAACAAGCAAGATACAACTATCAACAAGATACAACTATCTTATCTCAGTTGCAGTCGCAAGCAATTACATAAGTGTAATATTTCTTAGATATAATATGTATTTGTAGATGCCACGTCGTTTAGCCCTGTCTAGACTACTCTGTGCTGTACCTACCGTGATCAGGCGGTCGCTGTAAATACTCTTAATAGCGAATAAATAATTTTAGACCAAAGAAAATGATGTTCATGTCTAACAAAGTTATTTTTCAAATGAGAAAAGGCAGGCTTAATAAAAAAAATAGTAAACGCACTGGACGTGTTTAGATCGTGTTGGTTAAAGAAGAATTTATAGGTTTACGTTAGCACACATGATTTTGTACAGGGTGCTAGGGTTGTGTCTTATATACGGCACGTTTTTACATTATAATATGTCGCACCAACTGGTGTGGCGACGCGAAAGCTTTAATAAACTATTTTATTTGGAACATCGAATAAAGAAGGGTGAAATGAATATTTTTTCTTGATATTCGTAAAGTGATCGTGCTATGCGAGTGTTTCTCAGTGGAATACTCTTTAATATAGGCAGAACTTGCGGAATTTAAATGTCAGAAATAAATTTTAGAAGTGAAGTACGACGGTGTGAGCTGCATCTATATATATATAAAAGGAAGTCGTGTTATTTACACAATTTATAACTCAAGAACGGTTGAACCGATTTTTCTGGAAATTGGTGGGGAGGTAGCTTAGAACTAGGAGACGGTCATGTGGTACTTTTAATATATCAATATATAAATTTTTATTTTGTTATTGCGGTTTGAGTTAATTATTTGTTAGTTCTATAAGATTCTAACACATGGTGTTGATTGAGTGAGTATACAATAGATGGCGCTATACTAAAATTACAAACGTTTCATATAAGCTACAATTTGTTTCATGTCACACTAGCATAACCGGCCACGTGTTGTTGAGGCTAAAATATAAGTTAAATTTATATTATGGGAAACGTAAATCTGTATACTTTATATAAAAATTTCGGATCACTACTTTTTTCCGAGATAATCTCCGAAACTACTGGACCGATTTTAATGAAATTTCGACCAGATATGTAGTAACTTTGTCCAACTTAAAATATAGGCTATATTTTTTTTTCGATTAATGACGCCGATTTTTTGTTACAATTTTTTATGTAACAAACCATTTTATTTTTATTTATCTATTTATTTAATTTTGTACACTGAATACGTCTATATAATCATTATAATATTGTTTAGTTTTATAAGTTTCCAACACATGGCTACACCGACTTAATTTAGATAAAAAGTAGACGGCGCGCGCTGTGTTTCGATTTCTAGCCATGATTTATTTTGCACGTGTCTATTTATTTACGGTCATTTACACGTGTTATACGTTATACACGTATATAGAAGGGTTTGTTAGACTAGGTGGCGTTGCTTTTTGTATCTTATAGAACCATTTTAATGAGGTTTTTGTGTACTTTCGAATTAGTCCCTACAAGGTTTGAATTTACAATTGAACCCTGGTAGGTGGCGCTGCAGTCGGTGTGTCACGATATTTAATTTGCTGAACAAAAGACGAAAAAAGGAGTCAAATATTTTGATTTTGGAACGCAACCGTAACATCATATTATACATAAACAGCCTTTTAATGTCAAACGATTTATTCGTTAAATTTACATGCACCGTAAAATAATATTAATTATCATATTTAAAGATACCGTTTTCTGTTTCTTTTGAATTAATCAGTCAGTAGGTACCTGACCTATTCGGTAAAGATGGTGACTCGTTGTTTGATTATAAGTGTACACAAAATATTTTTACCGTGACATACCTGACAGAATCACTCTGTACATCAGTTTATATAGCGGCTGACTGCGGTCTAAAATAAACTGATACCATATATACAATTTACGATGAAATTTGTTTATTTGTCTAAAATACATTTTCAGGGTTCCAGACGAACATTCACTAAATTTCTTGTTAACAAAGTTCCTAATTATAGTATTCGGAGATTATTTCATTAAATATTCCACACGCTGGTATTTGGCAATATGTTCAAAACATCTCAGGTGATAATTTACCTTAATTAGCAGACCCAAATATAGCATTCATTCCAGAGTTTCGATAATATTCGAAAAATTTGGTGAGCATATGTACTGAGAATGAGAGCCGTAGATAGGAATTCTTTCTATTCCTGACTCAATAATAGAAAAGGCTTAGAATATGTGAGAGTCAAGGGCACAATTTAAGCGATATGGATGTCCCCATTTTTCAAGAGTCGCTTCCAATTTATAAGGGGCATAAGGCCCGTGTACGAAAATGTGCGAAATATACATTATTTCAATAGAAGCGACCTCGTTTTTTGTAAATTTGTCCCTAAAATATATTTGGGTTTAAGAGGGTTTGCGTATAATATTTCTCCTGCCCCTGTAAGCATTAAAGTATTTTACACGGGACGCAGATAGATTGACACCCTTAGGGTCACCGCAGTTAGGTCCAGGACAGAAATATTTAATATCCGATAGGGCTACATATACGCGTAGACTGGGGTCCTATACCTAAGTTCTAACTTTCATCAATTCCTCGACTTTCGTTAAAGTCATTATATATTTTTCGTACTACTCGTAGATGTATTCTTGACGTGGTTTGACGCCCATAGTGTGTTTTCAATTTTAAGAACGTTCTATAACTTACGCATCAACTATAATTTTATATCCATGACAATGATCGAAGAAAATGCCACGAAAATCATTCTCTTTCAAAACAAATATGTAGATATTTAGTATATTCATAAATTTGGCCTCAAGTGTACCTACTTACTAATATATCAAAGAATTAGACACAAATGGAACATCTTTTTTGCTCAAATATTTGGGTTTGTCCAAACGGTTCACTGGGACGAGTGTTTTATATTTCACTCTTATTCTTCATAACACCTATGAAGTGTTGCTGGTCTAATAAATTGTGTATGTGTCAGTTGATGTGTGCGTTGTGCTGATAAACAAATGTATTCAGTTAGACACTGCGTTATCTTTTATTGTTATAAAACAAATAGAGCGCCCACTCTCCTTAAATACATATTAATTGTGAATAAGTACTAATAGAATATAGTATTTTCTTAATGTTTACAGATGTTATAAGAATAAGAAGAATAAGATGAGAATAAGATAAGAATAAGATGTTATAAGAAGTGTGACTTAGTGCGTGTTCACATTTTTAAACACTTGTAAATCATGACTGAGGTATTTGATTAAAACAGTAAATTGTCAGATTTTGTTTCGTACATTCAGCAATACAGACAATTATAGTCTGTTATAGTAATTCAAGATATCTCAGTGTCACTTTTTGATTTCAATAGTATTAAATGAGAAAATCAGATGTATGTATGTATGTATGTTAGCATTAGTTATACGTATATGAAAACAAAGTCAGCTTATTACTAATGACAGAGGGAATGTTTGTATTCTTCCAATTATTCTGAATGTTGAGATAATTATAAGTTTATAATACATAGGTACTGATTTTATTGCTTGGGTATTCTGCGCACACTTTAAAATTGCTACTAGAACACCACCATTCAGTCATTCCTTCGTTCATTCAACGGGGGACCACGTGAAATCAAACCTGAATAAAATCGCCACAGTATAGTAAGGTTTTACAAGAAAAAAATGTCTTATTGAATTAAAAATATTGTTTGAATTTTTCTAGCTATATTTTGGTAGAAAAAATAATGAATTACACTCTGTCAGTCAAACGCAATTATTGAGAAAATCCTTTTTTTACACCAGAAACATCTTCGGTCGTGTTTTAATTAAAAATATAATCAAAATATACTCTGACTTTTCAAGTCCGCAATGACCTCTCTGCTTACTTCACTGCCTTCAGCCGTAACTTTCAGTGACATCTGACGGATGAGTTTTGAAGTGGTTCGGTAATTAAGATTTTTGAGTTCTGAAAGTTATAATTAATTATAAAAAATTCGTAAAGCGTGTGTCTTTGATTGGATTTGATAAAATATATCTTGTTTTTTATGGAAAAGGCAGAATACCAACTGGGAGCACAGAGAAGTATCCGCCAGTAACAATTCAAATACTGTTAGTTAGCAGTTGTTAAGGGAGGGAACGCTAACAGAAGGGTCTACCAAGGCTCTACATGAGGTTGTATCATTTTCCAAGAGATTAAACCTCCTTAACTTGAATCGAAACTTTAAAACTGTTTAGCGACTGTTAGTATTATTGATCGCATATTTGATACGCTGACCGCTTCGTGGTCGACCAATAGAGCTTCCTCGCCATCAACCTTAAGGCACTACAACACCTTATAAACTTCACTAACCTACTATTCGGATATGCGTCATATATTCATTTGTTACCTGACTTCGTCCCCTTTTCAAACGATGACATGTACATATCTTAACGAGTGTCTTGAAGTGGGATCACAAACGACGCTACTATTGTTACTCGGACAGAATATATCCATATTTATTGCCGGATGCTGCAATTTCTATCCTGGAACGGATCGGCGACTCTTTGTAATAACGCTTGGATAGTTTTATTCATCTGTGTTTACGGCAGAGAAGTTTATTTCTCGGTAATTGTTTATATTTATATTGATAAACATTATCGATATTCAATTAGAAAGTACAAAGTTAGATAGACAATGATTTATTGTATTAAAATTAAATAGTTTAACAAATAACAAATCAATCACATATTTTACTGTCTTGTCTATTATCTCTTTATTTTTAACCGAAAGCCTTAATTTTAATACACTTTAATTACATATTGCTACATATATATTAACTTGCTATAAAGCCATTGTGTAAATTAGCGGGAATCCAAAGTGTCTCTATGTAGTTACATAAATACATCGTAACGTTTCTTACATGTAATGAACATTGTGAACACGACCTATGTATATGTTATATACGAGTGTAGAGTACACGTATGCCTGGTATGAGGCAAATCGCGATCCAGTTGAGACAAGTTCGTTAAAGGATTACTATGTATATCTCGAATGGAATCCCAAGCTGTTATACAGTAACACTATCTATACTCCATATCAGTTGATTACTTGTTTATTATACATACATCAGTGTATTCAGGTAATATCCTGTACTATTTATATGTAAATTAAGTAATCAGGATGCATGTTATCTATATGAATGTTATGACAATGAAGTTAAAGGTCGCGAGGAAAAATTTACACCTCAGACTTCTCTGTACTCTTCTCTAAAGCGTGTGAAGTCTGCCAACACTCAATAGTCTAGCGTGGTAGGCTACGTTCTTAACCTTTTTTATTCTGAGATAAGAGCAATGTCCAACAGTGGTATGTAAAGGGGTTGTCGATGGTGATGCATATTAAGCTCTCTAATATAGATCGGAGTATGGTCAACCATTTAACAATAGTACCTATAGTTTCATGGAGATAATAGTTAGGAACCAATCTTTTAATCGAAAGATTTTATTGACAAGTTTCACCACAACACGATCTGATTGCTTATTACTCTCTCAAGTATGTAACAATCAAAATATTCCATTGGTAGTCTCATTCAAGAGGTTGTTCTTGAGTCACGGACGCATCTCAGTAACTAGCGTATCATGGCATGAAGGATACATCCCATCAACCCCTTGTCATTTTGCGTCGTGACTCAGAGTGAAGAGGGATAAGGCCATGAACAATGACCTAAAATTCTAGCAAAGAGAGATTTACCAAGACCCACATAGCTTATTACGAAATTCTTGGGCGTGTGGACATCGTTATAATATTTTCCATCAACGCTATAAAAATAAAAGTTAATGTTTAAAACACACTTTGCTAAGAACTAGTATTAGTAGTACTAGATGTGACCGTTTCAGTACTATTATTATTATTATGTTGGTTAACTCTTCAACAATCTGAACGTGAAAAATAGTTGCGTCCTGGTATGTTCTTGACATAGTTATGACAGCAATTCTAGAACTCATTGAAAAACAGTCAAAGAAATTAAAGCCCACCTTTACATACTCGTATAACTAAATAATTTTAGATACTCATTATGAAACACTACCATCAACTATTAGGTACTATATTTCTGTAAATTTCCTAACCTTATCTCTAATGTTGGGCACGTACGCGAGCGAGGTACGAATATGAAAATATTGTCAACAGCCTGCCAACACGGCATCGGCTACGACGTCTCTGATTATATACCTCTGTCTCTGTCAATCGGTATTCGAATATTATTTTGAATATGTTTTTATACAGCTTCTTACTCACGCGTTGCCACTATTGCAGTCTAAGGCGTTAAACCGTCTCATGCTGAGAGGAGACCCGTGTCCAACAGTAGAACGTTAGGAGAGTTGTTGAAATGGACACACACATAGATCTACATTGGTATCTGTTAAAAACTACATATAAGTAATAGAAAAGAACGGTGTTTATGTTTGTATATGACTATAAGACAAAAAAGATATTTTTCGGAAAAAATTTAACGGATAAATAATTGGAACAATTCATTTTGTATTTTTGAAATTTCAATCTAATCAGCCGACCAGCGTGCGAAAAAAATTGTATGCTTACATGATTATAAATTAGGCAAAATTAAAAAGGCAGAAAAATAATTTACGGGGCTGACTAAGCGGTATCGCGGCCAAGGCAACCCCGTCGTTACAATAATCAGAGAAAGGAAAATTAACACCGCTTTCGAATTTACTATAAACATTTTTCATTCCGAGAAATAATAATAATTATTAGACAACCACCCGTATCGGTGGAATAATAATATTATTGGCAATTATCATAAGGAAGTCACTTATTTCTACGCAATAGCCCGAATGTTAAGTGAAATGAGTTCGTAATATCGGCGGTGAAGAAAATAAAATATTCTCTGAATATCAAGTACCTACTCGTACATCCTCGCTGCAATGTATAAACAGGTAAAAAAGCAAATTGAAACCTTTCACGACTTAGTTTAGTTTTAGTTTAATTAGACTCCATTCCATCTCAGACAAGAGTTGACGCCTTTGCTATCCCACTAGACTCGTATGTTACTCGTAGTTATATCGATTTATATCATCTAACTTCGTTGAATCATACATAGTTTGAAAAAAATTTGAAGGTACTATTAAATATAGCACTCGGAATTGCAATTATACCTCAAGTCTTTTCTATATACATATGTCGCTACCCACCGAAACAAATCGGAGCGTTACATCTTGCACTATTGTTTGTCTGTCCACCACTTATCCAACCTACATAAAAGCTCAACAACTATTTCCGGCAGAAATACCATACTAGTTTAATACGCCTATAAGACAAGTTTCATTTGACACGTCACGCACCTAAACCAAGCGTGAAGTATCGTACGGATCAATCTCGAGCCCTAAGTCAAACCGAACGTGTAGAATCCATCTATTTCACCAGACTCGCTATGTATCAACGTGCGCACCAGCCATCGAAAGGTTTACACCGTTATTTGTTAAATGTGATCGTGAGTCATGTGTTTAAACGTATACGAGAAAGTAGAAACGTGCCAGAAACGTGTCAGATTATGGTTTTAATTTACTCAGCCCGAGAAAAAAGCCGTGGCCAACAGAACGATAATAAAGTTGAAAAATCTAATCAAAATATCTTTATTCGGACTATTGGGTTCAGAACGAAGACCACCGCGTTGTTTTAGTGATAAAACCTCCTGGAAGTTTAAGGTACGACTGTAAAATGTGGACGATATACGACTGCATGTGTGCGGAAAAAATTCGATGTGTGCAAGTGTGTGTGTGTCTATACGTCAACTGTTAGTAAATACTTTTCTTACATTTTTTTATTGTTTTGTTGCTTTGTCACCTTGTTTTCTAAGAAATTGTGTCAAAGATGTCGAATGATCTAGAAGTTTACTAAGTCTGAAGTCTTCTAAAGTCTGAAGTCTTCTAAACCGTCGTGGGTTTACGGAGAGAATAATGAGTGTTGAGGTGACACGGCTTGTCTGTAAAGGTAGAGATATTTTATAGTTGGTGCTCTCTGCCTACCCTTTAGTGGACCTGGCGTGAATATATGAATTTATCTAAATTGACTGATTCGTTGGACATATTGCAGATATGTTCGCTAACTTATCGTTCGACCTAGTTATAAACCAAATACGTAACTTTCTTTATTTAAAGGGCGGGTTAAGTATTCTCTTTGATACAGACGGGATCGGTACAAATGGGCGTAAACCCTTTCCAACCCTTTGTAGAGTACGACGCGCACATTTAAACCTCTTAAGGTTGTAGTCAATTGGTTTCGTAAGAACAGAATTCTCTTGCGGCGCGTTTTGGAAGCCTTTTCTTGGTCTTCTTAAAATAATTAAAGCTAAGGGTTGTACGAATGAAAAATATAATACATAAAAAATAAAAGAGCAATGTACATGCGTTGCATGCGTAAGAGCATGCACATTTGTTGGTTAAAAAGGGTGCGGGGACTAGCATTAAATGTCAACTGTGAGGAATCAAAACAAGTTGAACTTTTTTAGACAGCACTAATCACCATTGGTGTTTGACTCAAGGTGTTCATTGACAGTGACCTAACGTGACGAAGCGAAACGTAATTAAAACATCTGGAAAAAAGGGTGTCCAAAAATAAGTGACCTTCAAACATCAAATGTACCAGCAGCCGTAAAAAACATACAGTTTGGTTATTCTCGCTTCACTCACAACGAGCTAAAAATAATATTTACGTTGCAGGAATTTCAAAAGCGATGCGCAGCGATCATAAAAATTACTCGCTGTAACCCGGATGCGTCAGTTGGCGTATGTAGAGACGGAATAACGGTCCTCGTACAGTAACAATACGTATAGTTCTAAACTATTATGTTACCATGCAGCGGTCGGTATGTAGAGACCGGATAATTTCTTTTCTTATCCTAGTAAAAAGTAGAGTTATAAAATATGAGAGTGGTCAAGCAATGGTTCATACTTCGAATAAAACATTTTATACACAAACTTCTTCAGTAGCTCGCACAGATACATTAACGTACAATATATATATTTGCGCGGTCGGGAATCGAATTCGCGACTTACTACAAGTTATTCCATCAACATGATTGTTATACCTAAAAAATGGCAATACCTCTTACAGAATCCCACACAATATATAACATGTTAACTACAATAATAAGCCAAGTGTCGACAATATTAAGCCAACGGCATTATAGTATCGTGCATATTAGGTTTGACATAATTTACGACATTATGCATGTTAATATTAGCATGTAAATGAATGGCTACCGATATAATAGCGTTTATAGGATACTGCGTCAATTAAATAGTTGGTTATCAAACTCCAATTTATTGACATTAACCTTTCATCGTCATCATCATCAAACCGTTTATCGCTTTACTGTGACACACCGGTATTATCTTATAAACAGGAAGATTACCGCCTGGTACGCTGACCAAGTATAGATTGACAAAACCAACGCTTCAGAGAACATAAATGGAGCAACCATAGTGCGAAGTTATATCACAATATTTTCTTTTACAGTTATAGAAAGCGATATTTAGTTAACGCATAATTTTAAAGTCTGAATCGCTTTCCAGGTTTAAAATTTCGGACCCCCAGAGCGCGAGACTGTGATCTGAATAATTAAACTGTTAATGCGGAGCTTCTCTTTATAAGATCTTACATTACTTCTAGACATCTTCTGTTTCCTTTGTCGTTAAAGTTGCTGCTCCGACCAGACAGACCAGAATTACATCTTATAACAACTTATTCGTAGTTATATATTCCCAAAACAGGCCGAGATTATTCTAAGGTAACGTAAACATCACGCCTGAAATCCCCAAAGAGGTAGTTAAGAGTGTAATACAATCGCCCGTTGAACCAGTTACGTTCACCTTCCACAATGGAATAGATGGTGCGCCTGTTGCCATACACCGGCACAGATCCATTATTCTGCCCTAACATATGATATCCATACATGTGTGGACAATTTTACACAAACGCGGAACAAATATTTGTGTTCATCGTATCAATATTTGCTCTGGATACAATTCGTAACCATAAATTCCTGTTATATACTACATATATCAGTAGATCTATAGATGAGATCTATAGATGTGGTCTGTAGATGTGATCTGTAGATGTAGGTCTGTCACATCAAAATCGCCAATTCGTTTTGTTGGAAATTTCACAAAATGTCTTAAGACTTACCTAAGTCTATGAGGCTAAGCAATGAAAAAAGGGTAGGTAAAAGCCCGTATAAATAATTGAACATTAAATACTGCTTATTATAGAATAATTGGTAAAATTAATAACTAAAGTTTGGAAGGAACCAGGAACACAGTAGGTCGACTTATCGTTCAAACATTAAAAGGAATAAAATGGGAAAAGAAGGTAGGCAGTGCGTTTAAAGCAAGAAGTACTAAAACGAGAGTGCATAGAGCGCTCAAAATTGATATTATATAACTTGGCTGTATATGTGGTTTATATCTGACTTATATTGATATTCACTAGTTGACTATAAACGTGACACATACGAGTAGTGATAATTTTCCAAAAAAGATGAACATAAAAATAGCCCAAGATACTTTTCATAACATTAACTATCTACTACTGAAATTCCCGTCGAAATCAGTGCAACTATTTCGGAGATTACCCGGAACAAACAAACACAGACACAGATGAATTTAAAATATTGCGCGTCTTTTATCTACTGTATATACATACGTACTTTCACATACCTACACTCATTAAAAACCTGTTATTTTGATGTTATAAACAGACGCTTCAACTTTATACATGTGTATAAAATGGATAAAGTCATTGCATATATGCTCTTTAAATAACCGTATATCCTCCTTACCATGCAAAAGAGATTTAACGAAATTCACACTTAATAACATAAAGAATTTTTGTATATATGTATAAATATACATAGTCGTTGCATATCTGCTGTTCATTTCTTGATATAAGTAATTATGCCATCACACCTATACAAAAGAGATTTAACCTTAGAGCATTCTCTTATTTCGTCTTCCATGTACAGTGCTTGCAGATATGGACAGTGTACATGCGGGCTACACCGTGTCTGTTGGATTTGCGCTAACGTTTTACGATTGTGGATGTGCGAGAGTATAAATCTTGTTTGAAGTAATAAAATCCAGTCAGATGTGAAGAAATTCGGTGAACAGACGGCAAAGACTAACTGCGGGTGGTTTATGACACACGGGTTGTTTGATGGTGGTGGTGGTGACACACCACCATCAAACAACGGTGAAATTAAAAGGGGGTGATATTTAATCGTATGTGTACAACTTGCAACGATTGGGGTGAGAGTTAACTTTACCAATAAGATTGCTTACAAGCCACACGTGCGCTCCTGAGCGTTAGGAGTTTGACTTGAAGTAGCTGTCATGGCTAAAATCGGTAAAGTTATCATTTTCATCATGATCGTCGTAAGAACGATGATTGAATATTATATAATTTCCAATATATTTTCGTTTTGACACTGGTAAAGTGTAATACACGTGAATTTTTTCTTTGGCATTATTTGCGGACTTCTCCACTGTAAGTCTGCAAAGACTAAGAAATTGTATCGAATATGTTTTGAAAATTACATTATTACACGAAAATTACAATATCCTATTTCGCTATTTCCATTATTTTTGTTCAATTCCGGGACATAGACACAAATCGACACAACCTGGACAAATTCCGAACTCGCGATATTGCTAATTCGGATCTTAAGAGGCTTAATAACAATCTAGCAGATTGCATTGCGCACTTTTGTTATCTTCTATAATAGCGAGTATATCAAAACCTTTGTTACGAGATAACAAAAAGACGCTTAATAAAACCTAGAGCTGCTCGCTAATACACTGCATAAATCTGTACTAAACTCTAGCGCCGTGTTATACTATTTGTCTGTCCTGTTGGGTTTTGTCTTGGATATTAATTTGCATAAGTAAAATAGCAACAAAAGGTCTTCAAACGAAGACTTAACTATGGTATTCGTATTACCGTACGGTCAAATATTATCGGAGATTTTGAAGGTAGTCGAAGAACATATCTTAAAGGTTGACAATTGCCTCCTACCGTTAGGCCGCCGTCCATCATACTTTACACCTGCTATAGTTCTGGAGATGCCTAGTAACGGAAACGAAAATTTCTTTCATAAAAGCTCTTTAATGCATTCACAAGCAACATTTTTTACACTCTTAACATTTTAACAAGCGTGTTTGTGATTCTTTATGTATTTCATTGAACGTGTTTGTCAGGCGTGTTTCGTTCGTCATGTTTGTTAAGTAATCAGCTGATTTAATGCGCGACCCAAATCCTGCTAACTGACTTACGTCGTAGAACAATTAAATTGATTTTCAAAAGCGACGCCTCACAAACTAGGCCTTTTGATTTAATTGTGCGAACGGTTCGGATTTGGTTGATATTTAAGACAGTAATCATTGCTGCAAATCGTATTAAATAAGCTGAATAACAACATAATAGAAAATATAATTTTTCCTAAATGTTGTAATTAACAATTTCTACGAAGCCACTCAAGGCGTAAAGTGTTCTGATGTATAGTAAGTGTAACCTGAACGGGGAGGGTCGAAGATATACTTATGTAGATTTCGTAAAATGTTGTCATTCTTGTTTTTTAAATTGTTTTTTTTTAATACTTCTATACTATGAAAGCCGTCAGAACATGACCACGATCACACCAGGAAACCTATAGACGCATGTACATATGTATGTAAATAATTTTAATGAATCATTAAAATTTCAATGAAATATCGTTAGAATAAATTTTAGAAATTACTTAAAACAGGCCTAATTTAAATTATTCTATTTGTTTTAACAGAATTCCGTATTCATATCAGTAGTATGTTCGATTGATAAAAAAAAGAACTGAATATTAAAACACCCTTTTACCATGAAATCAAATAGTGTTATAAATACTGGAGAAAAGAGATCCATAACATTCCAATTACTTAGGATTTGAGATTAATTGACTTTCTGGAATTTGGTGGTAACTACTTCCCCATAAGCGGGATTACGCGGTAGGCAGCGTCATAATTAGCCAATGTTTTGTGGCCAACAGCGGCACTAAACTGAGTTTCTCGTACAATATTACCTTGGAAATAATTGGTATTAATGTCATACCGCGTAACATTACAGATGTAATATGTAACATTACAATTGTGTACATATATGTATATACACGATGTTTGCGTGTATCACTTACATATAAACTCCAGAGAACGCTTGTAGTAGAATTAAATTTATCAACAACTGATTCCCCGCTCTAAAGCGAGAACTGCATACGAGGAGCTATTTAATAAGAGCACGTATATTCCACAGGGAATCGTCTCTATCTTGTTTCTACGTAATAACTTGTTATACACTAACACATTGTTATTTGTTACGCTTATTCATACTATCAGACGCAGTAGTGTGCACTATGACTGTACTAAAGTCTACCATCATAACAAAAATCTGTATAGTTATATATTTAAACATATATAACATAATTATGTTTATCAGTCCTCACGTCATCGTAATATAAGGTCGCTTGATCCTTATAAGTTTCGGGATCAGTTTGGACGTGTGTGGAGAGGTCCAAGGTATTATTATTACTTTATGATAATGATGTAAATTATTCTGCTTAAACAATCGGTTCATGTTAATATGCTCGGGTACGGTCTTTGTGGTAGGTCTAATACTTTAATGCCTTGATCCAAGAGAGGGGTTAACTGAAACTAGTTCACAAGAAGCTTAGCATTGGAGGTAGGTAGGCGAAGGGAACTCTTGAAACAGAATTCGCTATCTTGCTTTAAAAAAATAAATCAATTTATAAACTTATATAAAAGTGCTCACCCACTGATATAGCGGTTAAAATTCATTCAATTTTATAAGTAAGTAAATTTTACATAGTGTATACATATATACGTGTGCTCTGAATAAACACCGCACATTGTTCTAGTTGTCATTCATTCATCACTCATAGCGAACACATCTGGTGTTCTTGGATATCCAAGAGCACCATCACTTAATCTAGGATAGATTAAGAGAGACTTTTTTTTATTCAAACTGGTCTGATAGCGGCTTTAGCGCAGACTGAAAGCTTAAAATGGTAATTCTGAATATACCATTGAAGATTTCCGGAGTAAACATGATTAACGGTATGAAAGAAAGAAATACTACGATATAATACAATAATAATAAATTTACCTGTACAATCTTATATTTCAATTGAATACATTAGATTAATGTTTCAGGTTTGTTTCGTTCGTACGTATGTTTATCTGTTGCTGAAACTCGCATAAAAATGAATTCTGTTTTATATATTATTTAACTTTACTTAACAGCCAACATAACTATGGACAGCGATGTATGCTGATATCGTACGATTAAACTAATTAATATTACAGACTATCAGGTGTTAAAGTGATCAAAATATACGAGAGATTTCGTGAAGTCAAAATTAAAGATAAAATAACCACCAGCATTGTTTAAATATCAAAATTATATAATAGATGAGGCAACATCGCTAGCAGCTTGAGACACTGACCTAATCGGCAAGTTTGTTGTGTACCTACGGAACACACGAGGATTTTGACCCCGTACGGGATCTCTTTGGGATTTTCCCGAATTCATCCTTTCCGAGCCCGTGTCAATCCTTTGAGGTTAATGTTTCGCTCATTAAAACCACGGGACTAACGACCCATGAAATATACCGAAACATATTTGATGTTTTTTCCGAGAATGTAATCGAACGTCACGTAACATATGTACATTACCTTTGGTTTTCTGCAAAGGTGTAGATGAACGAGTGTAGTATTCCCACGTTTAACTAGTAATATTATACGTCCCATGGAATAAGGGGTGAGCTTGCCACACATCGGACACAAATCCAGTTCCGAGCTACGCTGGGAATTTGAAGTTAAAAAATGCCAATAATAATTTGCCCGATCCGGGGATTGTACCTCTTCATCAGCAGTCTCACTTGCAACCATTGGACCGACGAAGCAGTTTGGATGTAGGCAAAATAATTGAATGAATCTTACTTAAGAAAGAAGTAGTTACTACAGAGAATAATCAAAAAAATGACTCGAAATAAAAAAAAAGTAAAAAGAAGTACGCAGCATGGTGTTCGTTAGGTAGCCTCACCAACTCACGCTATACATGACTACAGTTCAATACAATTCATTGAACTGGAACACAGATAATAATGCCAAATAGTTTTCCATTTTATGCTAGAAGGAATTTAATTAAATTAGGAATACAGTATGTATACTGAAAGTTATTTAGTTGAATAACTCGTTTAGCTACGTTCTATATTAAATCCTTATTTTATTCTGATTCTACTTAATGTAACGTAATTAGGAGAATCCGTTGTTACTGACAGTCAGAACCTATTAGCTGTAGGATCAGATCACGGAACTGATCATTACCTACAAAGGTGAAAAACTGAAAGTTGACACCAAATGGGCGTTCCTCAGCAAATATTGTGCTACCCTGTAAATAGGTACATAGCTTCTGGGTTGTCAATAGGACCAGTTTTTATAAAGACGACTCGTATATGTATTTTCATGAGGAATAGATCAAATCTTCCTACCTTTCTACTGACCACGTTCTTTACGATGTTGGTTTTTCCAACAAGTTATTTTGTGAGGGTTCAGCTACTAATTCTGAATGAAAAATTAAACAATTAAGACTGATTTTTGACTATTAAACTAACTAGTCGTACAACTGAAAAACATAGTATGTGAGTTTTTATCTAGAGATGAAATTAAAGCGCGCGCCAGTGCATAGCGAAGTTCCGCCCTGAATTTTCACATGTATAATAGATTACGAACCTAAACCCTTCTCATTCTGAGAGAGTACCCGTATCCACGAGATCGATAAAGGGTCTGTAAGCAATAAGTACATTGTGGTATTTGAAGTGCTGTTTCTTAATCAATATTAAGAATAATTCAAATCTTAATTAACAGTACGTTTGCCTGCACACCTTTCCGTTGAACTAATGACAGTTAAAACGTTGCGTATTCAGGTAAACTTCTTAAAGATAATCTCGTGGAACCGTGAATTTGTGTTAATTAGCGTAGTGTCGCGTGAGTCAAATTTAAATACTTGTTTAACCCATATAGACCATGTGTCCCCAAATGGGGACACTTATAAAAATACCCTCGTTTTTTTTATATTTTCGTTTTTATGCAATTCATGACTAGAATTGTGACGATTAAAAGTATATCTTTATGCTGTGGCCGTAAAAGTTAATAAAAAACATCAATAATTGTTGATTTCGTGCATTTTGTGGAGCTGTTTTAGAAATCAGTGCAGGTAAAAAGTAAGTATTTTTTATTTTTAACTTTTTCCTCTAGGTTCATTTGTTTTGTTATAAAACATATTCAATTACATAGTATACTGTGTAATATAATTACATTTGATTAGAAAAGAAGAGTTGTAATAAGATAAATTCAGCAGTTACTATGCTGTCCCCAATTGGGGCCAATGGGCACACCAAGAGTAAATTATAATTTTTTTATTCGCAGGTCCATCTCAAGTTCATAATGACTCGTAGAATATATACCAGTCGCAATGAATACCAGGGTCGTCAAGAAGCAATTGAAGCTGTAATTATTGAAGAAGAAGACGTCAGAGAGGTAGATTTAGTTGCATTGCCTCCAGAACCAAGTGTGGTTGTGGACGAAGAAGAAGGAGATGATGACGATATACAAAGCACTGCTATTCCGCGAGACATACCAGGAAGAGTGGAAGTGTTTACTAATAGAGATAATGAGGATTATGACAAGAGCCATGATGAAACTTTAGCTGAAATGAAGACAGGTAGAGGAACCAATCGTAATCTTGAAGAACCCCTTTGGCGTAAAAGTGATCCAACTTACGAAGCTATAGCTTCCAATGAAGAAAACAAACCGTGCCGATTTTGATTACCAC
>DWME01003976.1:0-17138 GCA_018244795.1 Parelbella ahira ahira
GTACCCAACTTGCGGTACATACGAATTATCTATTGAATACATTCAGTGTAAATATTGTGTAATTATTACATGCTTAGTGTACGTGCGCCCTTAGTGTACATTTAAAGAATGTTAAGAGAACGAGCGAATTGATATACCACTGGCCGAATGCAATTTTAAACGCACAGGGCTAACAGAAAAAAAAACAAAACCAGTGTGTTTTATTTCGCACTGCGTATTTGTTTTATCTAGTGCCAATTTACACAAGTGGATTGAATGCGAATTGCGCGTCGCGTGTAGTTTTTACTGCGGCTTTCGCGCTATTGAACTGGTATGAACCGGTTTAACATTTATACGTTTTAATTAACTGTGCTGTTTATTTAATCAATTTAAAGTCATGTAATGTTGATGTGTGAATATATTTTATTCTTTTTTTCTTTATGTATTTGTTAAGTTTGGTTTAGGATTGTCACATGTAAAATCGACACAATAAGTAATGTATTTGACGTAAAAATAGTAGTCAATATGCATTGCATGAAAAAATACAAATACCTACACATAAGAAAAAAACAGCACGGATAATGAAAGCTCCATCTAATAAATTTTTTAGGATATGTAGTAGTAAACGTGACTTCATGCCTGTCAACCTCCACAGAGGTAGGCAGAGGAATGTAGTACACTTCCACGTTTCACCAGTTACGTTTGAGTACCACAATGGAATAGGTGGTGAGCTTATTGTTATACACCGCGTAGACGTCCACACTTCAAATCATTATAAAAAACTGTACTGTGTTGTATGTGTTTAGTAGAAGGTATGTTCTTAAATAAGTCGAACCTTATATTTTGTGTAAAGCCACTTATTGTGAGAGAGCTTTACTACTATAAATGATAATATAGGAAGCAGAATCAGAAATTGAAATTAATAACATCAAGTGAACAGTTTAGAGGTCTCGCGCACTAAAACGTAGTTTCCCGTAGGAAATGAATAACGCTCTCGCGGTCGCGTGACCCGCTGTGGCTGACAGCCACGCGTCCTGCTATGTTCATGTACACATTCGTATCATAGAATCACGTGTTCGTTAAAAACACCCTGTACAAGTTTCAATTATAATTATGGTTATTTAGAGTAAGTTGAATTATAAGCACTCTGTATAACTTCCTACACAATCATTAGAGTTATTTAACGTATGTTGAATCACAAGCACCTTGTATAATTTATAATCTAACATATAATTATGTATTTGACGTGCGTTGAATCATGTGTTGTTATATCGCTGGGTACCTGTAAGCGTAAATATACGGGTACGAAGCTTTTCACTATACCAGCGTGCTTTAAATGCTAGTTGTTATCTTATTTTACGTTATCGTTTCTGTCACGACCCATTGCGTAAGTACTACAGAGTTTGTAGAACAGAATAATACGTTAACGGCTTTTAGCGACACGCAGAGTTGGGGCGTCCACATCAACGCTGCAAGCGCTTCGTGTGATATTTTTATTAATATTAGGTACATGTGTACCTACCAGTAACTTGTTAGATTCATCAAAAATAACTTTAATATAAACATTCGTGTTGCAAACTGTTTGAAGCATTGAATTGTTTCTCTCGGTACTCAAAATTGCCACATTTACATAATATATGGCAATCCTGCACGATAGTACCTATTAAGTAAAATTTGTGTTTTATATACGGCACGTATGCAGGCCATTATGGAATGTAGCTTGACCATCTTTCTGTTTTTTTAGTAATACATTTATTATAAATATGACTTGTCTATCTTTCATTAGACTTTGGCACGATCAGTGTTCCTACATATTTAGTTCAGAATTGAAAAGAAAGACTATCAGTTATACAATTAATAACACTAATTAAAGAATTCGCTTATTAAATTTATTGTGTATTGAACATAAGACTTCATGAGAATGGTTGAAAATTCAGAGCGATAACTTTTTCAAAACTTGGCTGGTACACTACAGTACGCTTAGATTCAATTAACAGTGGGTGTTCACTCACCAAGTTCAGTTTCCTTTCGGAAATGAAAAGCGCTTTGGAATACATACATAAATATACATATGTGGCAAGGGTTTGTGTTTAATAATTCCGAATAGGCGTGTACTTGTCATTTATATATTTAGAACCGTGTAAATCAATATGTGATGACAGCCATAAGTTATCATCGTCATTGAATATATCGACGGTCTGTAAACTGTTTTTGTGACCGAAAAAGACCTAACGATATGATATGATAATAATGTATCCTGTTATTGTACTGTAGTTAGACATAGGATCCCTTGCATTGAAACAAAGCTTAAGATTGTAGCCTATTACGCTGACCAAATTCAGTTTGGCAAACTTCACACGCCTGAGACCACATTACTTATGTAGAATTATAAAATATATTCTAATGCGTCTGCGGTTTTTATTTCTTCGTAGGCTTGTTGCGAAAAATGTACTGAACACGATGATGTTATTTAGTGGAGTGATAACTTATCATTGGGGTGAAGGAAAGCAAAATGTCTCATTTCAACAAGCGCTGGCGAAATACCACAGGTAAATACTATTTAGGAATACCAGATAGGAATAATGAAGTCTTTTGAAATGTACCTTGCTAAGCTTAAAAATTTGTTAAGCCCTTTCACTAAAAAAAATCCTTTCGCTTTTTCACAGACATCTAGATTAAAAACATCGACCCTCTTTATCTTTATCTTTAGAATGTAATAAATTCCAGGTCTCAGGAAGATAAGTTTTATAGCTTCAGGTTCCGAAATACGTTTTTTTACTTTGTCCTTTCCTTATCTCACACATTAGAAGATATTTGTCTTCTGTGTGGAAACTGTGAATAATGGAAATGATATTATATAAGTCGAAATTCTTTTAGGTACTATAATTACTGTTCAGGGTTTCCTTGAGATGTAGTAATATACCAGCAAAAATGGTAACTGAGGCGTCTTTTTTTCTGCCAAGCATGCTACTGCTAGTGCTAGCTGCCTACGACACTATTAAAATCGGGATAAAACTGGAAACAACAGAACGTGCTTGACTAAGGTAATTCTAAAGGCGACTTCTGAAGATAATCCCTAGGGAAAGATCCTAGTTTGATAGGTACACTGATTGGTCATACTCTGGGGATTTGGACTTATCCAAAAGTCACTAATAAAGTCAAGGATATTAAAAATTAACAAGTAACTATGGTGGCTGGTTCGTGTGTTGTGGCAAGTCTTGGGTCAAGCTTATGTCTAGCGGTAGAACAATAAAGGTTGATATGTTGCTGATGGTGAAGTAACTACATAATATATTCTTAGCAATTTTAATAAAAATCGTTTTGCTCACCGTAAGACATAGGTTGCGATGTCGTTTAGTTTAAAAGTATGGACCAGATTAAAACAGATGTTGGCTGTGAAGAGAGAGAAACAGATAGAAACGGATTCTGACCTAAATTGGTTCACGGTAAAAAGTCTAGTAATAATAATAAGAATTCACACTTTACACAAGGCAGATATTTTTGATATTTTTGATGAGACTGTTTAATTTCCTTTGAAAGACATTTCCAAACATTCTCATTTCAACTCGGCCAAGAAAATGTTAAATAAGCTTCAACATTGCCACTTAATAGCTGTCTTTTAATCTTAATAGAATTTTAAACTGAAATTTTAAACTGTGTTAATAGCAACTTGGCTAATAGTTTTTCACTTTTAATTATAGTTTTTTTTAATATTCGTATGGAATGTTTCACGAGAATGCAATGGTTCAGTAATGTCCATGACAAAGAAAAAATTGCAATATTGTTATCTTCAGTGCACAGGATAGGAATTTTAGTTTTTTTTTATCGCCTTAGCTCTCTTGCATTTTATCCAATATTCAGATTATTAATAGCTTTATGTTCTTTTGCTTCCAGTCTTGAAATCTTTTCACAGTTCTTTTATTATTATTAAGCCTTTTGTATCGAAGTATACGCAGTTACTAGTGTCAATGACACAAAACTCTCAATATTATTATCTATATATTAATACGTGAAGCAAAAACATTGTACGCCTTTTTACGAAAATTGCGCGGACGGAGGAGTATGAAACTTGGCACACTTTTAGTTTATATACAGAAGGAGTGCAGAATACTAAAATGTATGTGTAATATGTATGTATTACAAATACCTACCCTTAAATGAATTATATAAACCATTTATTATTTACGTTCCTATTGTTATTGTCAGACATGAGATGGATTGTTGTCAATAAGTAGCACAGAAGAAAGATCATAGAGGTTTTATATGTATATAGAGTAGGAAAGACATACGGCTGCCTGTAAGCGGCAACTTATGACAGTTAGAAAGAGAGAAACGATGGCGGTACCCTATCTCTATCTCTCTCTATCTCACTACTGACGTATGACTCACGCTAGCACTACCTGTGCACACGCGAGTAGAAAAAGACAGAGATAGATAGCCTCATTTGCTTTCTCTTTTTTTATGAATACATTTTAGACTGGCTCCCTAATCTCCGTATAATATATCTATGGGAAAAATTTATGTGTATAAGCGTAGTCTTTGACATTAGAACCGAGACAACGTTCAAACTGATTTTTTTGTGATATACGATAGAATTTCGATCGCTACAGGACCACTAGTATTATTAAATTCGTCTAATAGAACCATTCAAATTGACATTATCCGAACCGCAAATCACTCGTCCGTCGTGTTTGGTACAAAATACAATCATTGTTGTATTAATGACTTGCAATTAGATGAATGGAGCTTCATTCATTTGGTAATAGTTTTAACTTCGTATGTAGTGTGTGTAAGCCCATTATGTGTGTGTAAGCCTTATATGTAGATATAATTGAGACTTGATAGTATTAATTAGCGGTGCGATGATACGTATCGACTTCTTAATAAGAATAAAATGCAAAAAAATAATTTAATATCGGACTGTTTACATTCATCTGTTACACAACAACGTGTCCTTAGTATTAAACCATCCATACCTTTTCATTCACTGTCTGTAAACGGAAATTCATCTCAATTATTTTACAGCTCAAAATATTGACCTTCAATACCGCCTTTACCATTGTAATCACCTTTTTCCTCACAGGAAAATGTTTAATATAAGATAAGGGTAAGCTATAGTAGGGTAGTCGAAAAGCTATACATTTGAAATTTCACGGCACCTCGGGGCGTGCAGAAACACCGGACTACAATGAGGTACCTTAATTGAACAGCATAGGCCGGATGATAATTTGGAAAAGCAAAAAAGTATTGGATTTTCAAAATTAGTAGAAAATTTGGTCCATTTTGTCTATGATATAATATAATTTATATATAATGGAATTTCCAATTAGAAGAACCTAATAGTACCCGACCCGGGGATCGAAACCAAGGCCTCGTAAACAGCAGTCGCGCTCGCAAACACTCAACGAACGATGTAGTCAAGAATTTTAAGAAAATAATAAAAACGACGTCAGCGCTATTTTCTAAAAATATTTTGATTCTTTAGGCTTTTTCTCCATTAGTTTCACAACTTTCCATGTAACCGTCACAAAAATTATTTACTCCAGTGATTTTGAAATACCGAGCGTTTGGAAAACCGCAGCAATTTGAATAGGATTTTCTGCATATAGCGGGTGTTAAAAATGTTTGGAACTATACTGTACGAAGATTTTTCGATCACAGTATTAATATTGAAACTGACAGAGGATGTTGGACTGCCCTGAACTATTGATGCATACTTTGCCTACCTACATAAATGGACAAATTTGTTTTTATTTTTTTAAATTTTAAATGTCTATAAGTGTATGTTTAGCAGACGATTATAGAAACAGATGCGGTGCCAGTACTCTTCTCAGTACTAACACCGCAATTGTCTGTTTCTTTGGTAAAAACCCCTCAGTCGAGGCCTATGTCCAGCAGTGGGCTTAGATGGGCTGATGATGTGATGCGTCATATGATGTGTATCATTGAAATTACATTGGCCCACACAAGCACTGTTTATGCTTTACATAAAAAGTAATACTTATTCCTCTGAAAAGAGCCCTAGGAGGTGGTTCTATGATTACATGGTTCTTAGATCAGCGGATTAGCGGTTCAACGCGGTAGCGTTTCTATATTATGATATTACGAATAGTGTGGTATATACGTAGTTTACATGGTTCGACACGGGTCTCGTGACATACGGCTAAATAATTGCGTCAATATTGATAAAAAGAATATACAATACGTAAGTGATATGTAGCGTTAAATCTGTGATAGCCTAGTGGCTTAGAATTCAGCCTCTCACTTCGGGGATCCCGGGTTCAAATTCATGGCGCACTCGCTTTACAAAAATTTGCATTAAAATTATTATTTCTAAACCGAGTTCCCGGCGGTGAAGGAAAGAAGTTCTCTAGGGCGTGTGAAGTTTGTCAACCCGCACTTGGCCAGCGTAGTAGACTGTGGCCGTAACCCTCTTTATATGAGAGGAGGACCGTGTTGCGACAATGAAATGATCAAAGGGGTCGGTATGCGTAGTGTTAAAAATACAGTAAAAAGTAAATTATACCACCTTCACAGCAGTGTTCCACACGACGACAAACATAATCGGCTATAATCCGTCTCACGATGCAATACTGACACGTTTCTATGCGGGATCGCTTGTCAATTGGTAATGTAACAAACCGCGTAGGCTTTGCCCTCAAAATAGATACGTATATATTGAGAGAATAGGATTGAAAGAAGGCAGACGAAAGGGCGAAGAAAGAAAATTTCCTTACGATACGAATGCCATAATGCCATTAGGCATTAAGTACATCCTCGTATCCCTTAGCATAAGGTGTTACAAAATGAATAAATAAATAAATGTTGGTGGATGAAATCAAAACTCATCTAACTGGACCCATCAGGTCAGATACTACCTGATATAACAGAGAGAAGAACAAAATCGACGTGGGTGTATGGAGAGACTGAGGAATGTAGACGATGCAGGTCAGTTCTGTAAAGAGATAATTATTTGGCAATCGGTGCTATCTGCTTACTACATAAGGGTATACCATTGTATTATATACTGAGATATGCACACCATGTGTTTTAACACTTGATAGGGCTTATGCAACAGCAACCAGATTTAGACGTATTTTTACACTCACATACACAGTGAATACTGCGTCATAACACAATAATACCCGCCTAAGTAAAAATAAATCGTTCCTATCACCTTGTTGTAAGCATTAACACATGCATAAACATGTATAATTCCTGTTAAGCTGCGGCGTGAACCCGAAACGTTGTTATGCGGTGTCTCTTATTAATAAGACTATTAATTATATTTAGCTAATTAGCTGGGAAGTTAGATGTTTACTTGAATTTTGATTATAACCTAATTAACTAAAATGTGTATTTAGGTTGAGAGTTCAGTGAGTGTCATGGCCACTGCCGACAATTTTAACTTTTACATTATTGGTGCCGGGTCTTTCAGAGTGAGAGTGTTGAGGCCATCACTTGCCATGTGTTCCTCGTGTCGGTTGACGAACTTCACAGGCCTTATAGAAAATTGTGGAAATTTCTACCTATGTACATATTTATTGCGATATTTTCATCACCGTTACAGCAAATGAAATTGTATTAAATGTGAATGAATTGACGGTAACGGACTTGAAGGTTTTTAAGTAACATAACAAGATATTGTCTTTGCTCTTTTCACATGTACAACTTTTTTCATTAGGATAAAACGTCAAAGCCGATCATCATACTTTCTGTGGCATCGGGGAATGATACATTAATTCGTGACATACTTATTTGTAAATTAAAAATATTGATGATAATAATGGTTTGAAGTGTAATTCTGAAGCTAAACTTAATATTTTAAACCTACTATTAATATTATCCATTTAATAGATTCCTAGCACTGTTTCTGCCCGGTTTGAAAAAATATACTACTAGAAAAACGCATTTAAATTTCATAAGATCTGATATTTTTAAAAAAATAATTTCACCTCTAACCCACCCTGTCCGCCTCTTACGTTTGCCTATCATATTCGCTACCCTCGTCCTGGACATTCGAGGCTTTTTTGAGGCATCAGTGAGCGATGGCGCGGAAAATTTGATGCGGCGTTCGTCGACCCCTACGTAGAAGTTGTAGCGATTTGTTGAGAGTTTCATCTTTAAATTTAGCATCAGTCCCATAGTCATCGACATACCACCATTGTGGAGACGTACTATTAATATGTAGGTAAGCATATTCTATAATATCAAGTACATGTTTGGCACTGGTGGTAGACTTTTTAGACACGAACGACACAAGTTAAAAATCGATTGAAAATATCGTTTGTTTAATTTTTTATAAATACGAAAAAAAAACGTAACATCACGCCTGTGAGCCTCGGAGGGGTAGGCAGAGGAGTGTATTACACTCCCACGTTTTACCAGTTACGTTTAACTCCCATGGATTAGGCAGTGAGTGTATTCCCATAATATATTTTGTTCCAAAGTTCCAAAAAATGTATAGAACAATATTTACACAAGTTTTCCTTCAACTTCCGTTCCTGTTGTGCGCAGTCGAATATTTATCTACCTTCGTATAACACATTGACTTTGGTTATATCGTTATTTTTCGGTCACAAAACCTAGCGCGTAAAATTCGCCAGACCCTGTTAAACACCGTCGGGAACGTAAAAAATATAGGGAGCGATAACAAACTGTGCATCGTAAAAATTTAGGACAAAATATGAAATGATAAAATGTAAATTTTTAGGAAATTTCGTGGGCGTAATTTTACACAGCGTCGCTTAATAGACAATATCCGGTCACAAAATGTTTTAAGGAAAAGTATAAGATTAAATTTTGTGAAAGAAAACATTTTTTGTTAAGAAATTTGATTTTTGACCGTCATTTTTACAAAAATTGAATTGGTTTATATTTAGCTATTTGAGGTTTGGAAGCTATGGAAATTTCCATTAATACATTTGCAATTAAACTATTACTGATTGAAATAATGAAAAAACTACCATTACTTATGGCTCACCACATAGGCCATTTTGGGACGTAAACGTAACCGGTGAAACGTGGGATTGAACTACACTCCTCAGCGTACCCCTTGGGCCATTACAGGCGTGATGTTACATTTTTGTTATTGTCTAAAGCTCTTTGCTTTGATGCCTAGCTTGCTTTAGTCCCACAAGCTTCGAAGCCTGAATGAGACAGCCGAAGGGTATCTTTAAATATAAGACATTAACATAATTACTCAGTATGGTAATTTTGAATATTTGTCAGTAACAACGGACTTCGTAGTCGTTGCTCATATATTATTTCTTTGCGGGGATTCAAATTTAACGAAAGATCAAAAACTGAGGAATCGCTACTATGGCGAATAGAACGCTAAACTTGAATTTATATGTTCTAAAGTTTATTACGAGTATAATGAGATATTGAGAGTTTGCATTATTTATTACAGAAAGATAGTATGTGTTTAATGTAATGATATGTGTTAAAGTAACTATTATTTATTTACATTATCAATAAGATGATAATTATACATAGATACTGTTATAAATATTCCATCCTGATGATGAAAATACAATACTGTCATATTTTCTAAAACAGTAACACCTAATAGGGATTAATAGAGTATCCTATAAAAATATTAATATATCGTTAAGATAGGTTTGTTACGGGGTAAGCAAACAACACCTCGTGTCACACGTCTCTACCCAAAACATATCGGACTGCGTTTTGTAGGTACTTTATGTACAAAAATACAGTAAAAATACTGCTACATTTTCTTTTGCCTTACCTTATTCACAGAAAAATAGAGCCCATCACTTTGATTTGAATTAGTGATCCAAATAGAAAAAAAAACTTAAAACGAATTACCGAAGGTCCAAGAGCAGGCTTAGTAAAATTCACTCTGCTCCATCAATCAGAAAATCAAAGGTCTACAAAAAGCGTAGTATATATTGCTGAGGCAAGTTAACATCCACTCAGCTGGATTAAGTCAAAATTCCTACACATTCTCTAAGGTTTTTTACTAAATATACGTTCGTATTGAACATACCGTACTTGTAAGCACATTATTAATGTACCATTATGCCACATCCCGTATGGGGCAGACAGAGAGTGCCGAGTGCCAAATACCTACCTATCCTTACACACCTGATGTGGTCTTTACCTCATTCATCAATCTCTTCATATACATAAGGTCCGTAAGATCATAAGATCCGTAAGAAATGTACATAGCGCACTACTCTATATTGTTACTGTCACGTCTACGGGTATCGGTAAACAAACGATTTTTCACTGTTCTTGGCCTAACATTTACAAACCTATTATTATCAATAGAAGTTCACACGTAACGTAACGTCGTAAACGTAACTGATGAAACGTGGGGGTGTCTTACACTACTCTGCCTATCCTTTCTGGGATTCCACGCGAGATGTTACTTTTCAATGTTTGATCAATTAAATTATGCACTTCATAACCTTCAATAAGGTTGTGCGAGTCTATCAAATCGTGTCCTTCAAAACACCGAAATGTTCCTAATAAATATAGGTACTACTTTCACCTTATATAATCACATCAAAATGTGTACTTAAAAGCCTGGAAACGTCTATCAAAATCCACGATAACAGCTTCAACCTACATCAGCACCTGGCGTTGCTTCACAGAACACAAACAATCTGCAGCGTTAAATAAATACGATTGTAAAAGTCATCGAACTGAACTGTGGCAAGGACAAAGTTTGCCGTTAATTATCATAGAATTACAATTGCTAAAACAACGCGTGAAGTGACGAAATTATACTGAAATCCTTTCAAGTCGCAAATGGGGGAAAGCATTTGAATTTTAAATCATTGAGCGGCGTGTTGAGTGGTAATTTCTGTAGTTTCTCTGCTTGTTTCAGTCGATTGATTAATATGATTGATCACGGATGGATGGGTTAAAGTTTAAACAGATGTTTTGGTTACAGCGTTAGCAAAACTGACATCAAGTTCATGTTATGTTTAAATGATAACAAAACTTTTTAAATCGAAAGTAAAAGAACAGATTGTTCTGAGAAGCGGACTCGATCAATTTGTTGATAGCCTTCAATGATAATAATCCACCTATACCTAATATTTTTAATGTAATTAGCCAATAAATAGGGTATTTTGTTTAACAACAGAATACTTTTTTTTAATATGGAATTGTAAGAATCAAGAAATTCACATCCGACTCTAAGTATCATAACGTGATAAAACACACAACAATACACCGACAATTAATTACTTTACAATTCACTTAAGAAAACCGGTTACTTCAAGCAAATTACATTTACAATGTACATTAGTTGAGGAGTTAATGGGTAAGGATTAAGTATGATAACAATTTAAACGGGCGTGAAACGGCAAGGTAATGGCACCCCATTAAATGGACAAGAGTTATTGTGACATTAAGACGAAGGATACTTGGGACGATCGTAATTTACTCGCTGAATGCAGTAACTGCTGAATAATTATCATGACACCATTGTGTACTAAAAATTGTGTAGGAGCTTAAAATAATCTTAAGAGGGTATGTCATATCAACTGTTATATAGGAAGATTAAGAACGTTTAAGATTCTTAACAAGGATTAATTTTGCCAGGCTCTAAGAATGGAAATAAAATTGTGAATTAACGATTTGCTACTGAACGTGTCGCGACTAAATGTAACAGATATGAAAATTGCGAATCTACTTACCGCACGGATAACTAGAATGCTTCGGCTCCAGGGAAACATTGCGTTTAGTATTCCCGATTTAAATGAACAACTTGACCCGAAGCAGCCTCTAATTAATGAAAATTGTTACGTTTATACGAGTGTCTGCAAGCGGCGGCACCGCTAAGCTGTGCGCGCTTTTGCTTGTGTTCGCTAATGCAATTATCATGAAACCCATTAACGCATAACAACATTCTGTATTGTATTGCAACACAATGTAATTGTTGCGAGCGCACTGACGGGTTCGTGACAATTGCGTTACAAATGCATGAATATTCCATCGAATATTATTTTGAGTAGTCATCGAATAGGTTATTGACTAAGCAAATAATTGTACACACAGATATTTCGCTGCTTTCCTTCTGAAACTTTTTCTATTCTTTCCCAAAGAAGTATGATGAATTCCATTCTGATTTGGTAATTTTTGTGAATTTTGAGAATGTTACACGGGGCATATCCTAAGGATTGTGCCATCGATCGGTTGGTAAAATCTGGTGGTAGTGGAAATGTTGTTTATTTGAAGCCAATAGTTAGTACCAACACCAAGTATATAAATACTTGGTACTAATTTGTTGTTACTTCTGGACGTCTAAAACTTAGGAGTGCTAGGTACTTATTTAACTATTTCCAAAGTTGCCATATTCTAAGTCCTCAGAATATACCTACTTAGATTAATATAAATACAGCCACATAATTATGTACGGGTATAATAATAATCGACAAATTTATCATTCCACTGCTGGAATATGGGTCTTCTCTCATATTGAGAGTGTTAATGTCATGGTCTGCCATGCTGGCCAAGTGCGGGTTGGCACATTTCACATATGTATGGGTATGATAGGTATAAACCATTCGTATAAAACCAAGATGAAAGTTGTAAACTTATTCCGTTTCATATACTCAAGTCGCCGCGTAATATCGCAGAGGGACACTAAAATGTAGCCGGGTCAGGATTACGTCACATATATCAAATGAATCACGGCAGGCGGAACACGTGGCGATGGCAAAGGCAAAATAATGTGACTTTTCGCTTTTGATAGTTTCTTTTCTTTTCAAATAGTCAGTAAGACAAATTCCTTTTATAGCGTCTTGTAAGGTTCAAGGCATTTCATGAGTTTTATGAATTGTTTGTGTCAGCGGTCAAATGCATATGACAGTTATATTGAGAGCAGTAGAATGGTCGTGAGTGACGTATATGAAACGTCGCGAAATACGATTCGTGGACAGGTGTAGTATTGGATAGTTCCCAAAACGAAGGATATTCCGTGTCCGGTTAGGTGAGTTTGCTATTGTTTCTGTCAATGTTCGTAATGTTTTTTCTTTTTTGTTGTGGCGTACCAATAACTATAATATTATAGGTGGTCAAAAGAAAAGCGAAATATATTTTATCTTTGGGTGTGCACAGATAGTTAACTTTATACCTAACAGTACGCGATAACAACAATATTACATAATAACAAACTCTGCCTATGAGAATCTGAAACCGTTTTGAGGAACTTCTTTTTTAAATTCCTTAGTAAAGAAATAAGCGGATGTTATAAAAACATTAATTAATTCCCAATTTCCGGCATCGAGCGTCATTGTAACATTATCAAGAACGTTTAAAAAAGAAACCTAATTAAGTCATAAATGAATTTTTTAACAGCCGTACATTATTTGTCGGTCATAATTCACTCGTAAATACGATCAACTAAAAGCTTAGATAATCAATAGTTTCCTTGGGATGAAGCGAATTAGAGTTGCCAGTCCATTAAGAATAGGCGTTGATATAATTGCTAATACTATGAAATAAAGTTATCAAAGTATAATATGTGTAGGTTTTCTAAAAGCTATAATCTATGTAATGTTAGAATAGAGAAAAAAAATCTGTTAATAAATTCAGTAACTCATGTAACGACAATGTATTTAACAATGAGTTTATTGACCTGATAAATGACAGTAGACCAAAGAAAGGTATTTGAAAATGGTATACTAAACGTAACTTTACTGGACGTAATTTGACATACATATCCTTTTCGAAACCCCGCTTCCATGAGGCTTAACATATCGTAAGTTCTCCATAAACCGTAATCCTTTTTTCTCGAAGTATATTTAAGTTGTTTAATAATGTTTGCCGTGTTACATAAACTGTGTGTGACCTACATATATTCGGTTGGTAGGATGTTAGGTAATTGTAGCTACGTAGATGTTTCATATATTAGGCTCGCCTGAAGCGTCAAGCGATATCTGTATTCATTTACAAGTAATTTAGCGATAAGACTTATTTTGTGTATTGTACTTATCGTTTGTACAATATATAAATAAGTCTTTTTACAGTAAACATTATAATAATAGTGGAACAATTTTAATATGAAATATTTCTTGATTATCATGTGTATCCGCTTATTAACTCACGTAGGTTTTTTCCTAACATCGCGACTAGTTTGAAACCTATCCAGGGATTTTTTCTCAGAGCTCCTTCTGATATGTAGCAAGTCGGGCTTTAAAACATTCGTGAATTAAGCCGGTACATAATATTTTAATGTTAAAGGGCGACGCGAACTTTTAAGCCAAATTTTATATATTCAAAAACATGGATATGTTGTATATGAATTAGATTGTGACCTGTGCTGTTTAAATAAGTTTGTAATAAAGTCCGTCTTTTGTTAAACTTACCTAGATTATAGACATAGCAATGAAGAATAAATAAATAAGTGAACACTAAAAAACTGGTAAAGTTTGCTTCGTGTTTCTTCAAATAGTTGCAGAGGAGACAGCATCAATACAGTAATATTTCTATCTTGAGTTCTGACCTCTTCCAAGAATTGGGGCAGACGTGGTTAAGTGGAACAATCGGTCCGTCACAAATTTAGGCGACCCCACATGTCTGACTTTGGTCACAACTATCTACATGTCTGACTTTGTGATAGCTGTGTTAGTATAAAATATGGATCCGAAAACGAATTCGACATAACATGGCTACGTACCTACTTGCTTCTTTTAAACCCAGCAACATTAAAAATGGACAAATATTGAATGTACGACTTAAATAAGATGTTTTATTGTATTACTTAACAATCATTTAAAAGATATAATGAACCTAACATCATCACTGTAGTCATCGAAGGGATAGGCAGATGAGTGCTGGACACTTCTACGTTTCACCAGTTACGTTTACGTCCCAACATAGTGCACAACATGTTGATGCGATTTCAGATTGCTAGCGATCTAGAAAATTAACCAACGCAGGCCGCAGTCATCATTAAGATAGTTGACCACGCACGAGTGGTAAATTTTTAAGAGCTTTTCGTGCTGAAGTGGATCTGTTGAGCAGTTAGTCTCGGTTGTTTTTGGTGGGTAACGGTTGTTGAAATTTATCGGAGGCCTTAAGAGGCAACTTAAAAATGTCCCACCTGTGGGTTAGTCACAAACCAGTATGTTCGTCAGTTCGCACTGGAGCAGCACGGCGAAGTATTCAAGTTCCACATTGACAGGTGAAATCGTTGCCTAGCAGTAGGAGGTAAAAAGTGTCACCCAGTTATACATAATATGTATATGAATATGAAATGAAAGTAACAAAAGGTATGTTTATATATAAAAATTTTGATTGAAATGGAAAAAACATGGTTCGCTTCTTACAAATCAACGTAATGAGATTTCTTAGAAAGCACTCTATTAAGTACTTATAGTTATTAAGTAAATCGACTTCTTTCTTCGAGTTCTCAGTAATTCTCGAGTACCTACTAAAACCGATTTACCGATTTCGCGGAAATTAGAACTATTTCAGTAAAAATAGGTACAGTAAGTTATATGATTGACAAGTGTTTTCGTATTGAAAAGTATAAATAGAAAATTCAATCTTTAACTGAAAACGTACATAGCAATCTGTTTTAAGCAAGTTTTGGTTCTCAAATGACAGACATTTTTTTAAGGTCGAATCTATGGAACCGTGAAAGAGTTTCAATTATTGTTATGTCATTACGACAGGTTCATTAGGGAAAAGTGGGGAGCATTAAAAGAAAAAAAAATCTAACAATGGTAAATTACTACGTACCTGAAATCGCAAATGTGGAATATATTAAAGGCTGGGGAATCACATACATTTATTATTGAATTGTACAGTTCTAAACATAATCTATGTCCTAATTACGTGAAAAGGGGGTGACATTTCCTCTTTAAATATATATATGTATGGATATTATAATCCGTGTGCAACAACATGACACCTGCGTCACAGTGACAGTTATACAGCGCGCAAAGAAAGCTACTTTCCGATTTAATATAAACTGTGAAATTGTTAGCAATAGTATAACTCTATTTAAATTGTAAAAGGACTATATTTAGTCATCGAAAAAACTACCTGCATATTCACACAGGTATCAAGTTATCTCAAGTTATCTTCGGATTGTTCCTGTTTTTTGTGTGTAGACAAATTTTTATTTGAACTATTCTGTCACAAATAACAACGCAGGGAATCTATTTACAGAACATTTTTAATCGCCAGTTATTGCTCGGGAGTCGCTCACACGTAGAACTGAGAGCCTTGTTGCATATCATCAAAGACTTAGAACCAATCGTGCGTACAAGCGTTACTAATTGAAGATATTCTACTTGTAAATATATCGGTGGATTCTTCAGATGTTGTGAAGCGAAGTAGAAATTACTCAAAACTTAGGGCACAATCCACGGCTGACTGGAGAATTGGATTATATAGAATTCGCTTAATATTCATATACTCTCAAGTAAGTATTACAATTTTATTTTTATATTTCTTTAATAAGACAATACTTCATTGTAAGCCTGTAAATCATCTTACAGGTTGACAGGATCTGACATAGGTCTACAGCATGTACAAATGTAAGTACGTTGTCAGCCTTCTTGTTGCTAGATTTATTTATTATTATAATTTATTTGATGTATTATATTGTATGTAATATTACAATTATGTGAGTTAATACCGTACGCTGTGTAAAAAACATTTCACCTACCTGACGATAAAAAACATAGGTACCTACATATTTACTAACATTTATTTCAACCATTCATAATGTAAAAATCGTAACATTATACTTGTATTCTCCGAAGAGGTACGCGGAGGAGTGTAGTACACTCCCACGTTTCATCATTCACAATGGACTTGTATAAACCTATTTTCCATTGGTGCAGTATAACTAAATCAGTCTCTACTCTGTGATAACAATATATAGATATGTATGTATATCATTAAGTTGCTTTAACTTAAGCGTCTCCGAAATAGGTATATGTGCTTCGTAAGCTTATCTCCGCCTCATCTCCCAACGTGCGAGATTAACCTATCTGCCAGTTGATCACGTTACGGTAAGTCCATAAGCCAATGTAATCAGTTTAGGTAAGCTAATTTGCAATGCACTAGTGAAGTTTACTATATCTGCCTCCCTATACCACATAACATATGGCATGCCTAACAGGTAAACGTTGGAGTGCTACACTTTTTTGTCTACCACTTCG
>DWME01003977.1:0-17137 GCA_018244795.1 Parelbella ahira ahira
CGCACCACGCATTTGACGAATCGTTGCGGATCCTTTTAACATTTTGTAATTAAATAGCGTTGACTGGGTAAAGAACGCGTCATTTGTTCGTCCACGCCCTGCATACCCACTTGCTTGGTGCGACATGAGTTCTAATGAGAGCCTTCTTGACGTTACATATATATCGTGTACAAAAATACACTGTCATTCAAACGGATTCGTTCAAATCAAACGGATTCGGAGCACTGTGAAATCTACGTGATAATTAATAGTGCTATAAAACTAACGTCCTTGCCCAGCTGTTCAACTCAAATCCTGTGAAGTTATACCCATTATTTATTCATTCGATTCACTTAGCGTCTAAGTCATGTGGCAGAATCAAACGCCTGGCAGAATTATTAGCAAATAAACTTTCTTACCTGTAACAGGAGTGTTACATTACGAATAGTAGTTTGTTATCATTAAATGTACGAACATCAACACTTTAGATAATGAAAAAAGTAAAATAAATTCAAAATCTGTTATCATCGTTAATAGTTTAATGTTATTATATTTTTGTTTAATTGATAAAACGTTTATGCTCAGCTTATAGGTACCCAATGTTTGTTATGATATCACCGGCTGGTAGTAAAAAAATTTCTTAAAGATATAAATATAAGTTTATAATAGTCACGGCGGAACAAACTCGGTCAACTAGACAAACGAACGCACCCATTGGACAAACAAAGCTACGAGCCACCCATTTACTCTACTGTAGCTAATGAAAAACCTAACAAGGATCGCCATCTTTGTTTCATCGACCTCTTTAAACATTTCTCGACAATAATTTATTCAGATGTAGGTACATCTATTTTTTTTTAATTTGACTAATTAAATTGCTCCAAAAATAAGTATTTTAGGTAATTGGTATTTCTAACATTAATTATTTAAATGCTTACTACTTTTGACAGCAGTTTAAAAACTTATTTTAACGAATGGTACTATTGACAATAAAAAACGCGCCATTTTGATGTAATTCTGAACCCATTCAAAATCAGAATCGACTGTAGAGTTTTCTCTGATTTTGAGAATGTTCGTAGAGAATAATAAGCGCTAACTATCGGAGATCATATAAAAACTAAAACTTAACGACAGTCATTTAAAGACATATATTTGTAGATAAACAGATACATTATAGAAGTATGTTATAATAATATAAAATAAATGTACCTAACATTACTAAATTGTAGACATATTTCTTTACGACGTCCTAAAACTTATGGTCGTTGTCTTTTTACTTATAGTCGAAAAGTATGTTGATAGTAGTCGAAATAGTTTTTTATCAGAACTGTAAAATATATTTCACATTAATAACCTTAATAGTCAAGAAGGTTCTCGCAAAAACTGTTCACCGATTTATCTGTCGTCTAAGAAACAAGATATGTGGAACTTCGCGTCGGGCTACTTCAAGCGACAGCTGTCATATTTTATTATGTGAAGATGAGAGAGACACTGACAAAACGGCATACGGCTAAGGAAAATTCTGTTTTTGTTTTCGAAAATAAACAGGTATACCAGCAAAAAAATCTTATTGCAAATAATAAGTTATACCTAATAGGATCAAAACTACCTACATGGAAACTTATTGACTATAATACCACTGAGGTGTGTGAAGTCTGCCAACCCGCATTTGGCCAGCGCGGCGTGGCAGACTACGGCCTTAACCCTCTCAATATGAGAGGAGACCCATATTCCAACAGTGGAATGACAAATGGGTCGATTATAATACCACTGGTTAATGGTGAATACTATTTTACGTTTGAAATTACTATTACGGTACTTTCTACGACCAGCTATTACTACCCGATGCAGAACGCCCAACGCAATATGGATTACTGATTGGGCCTCGTCATCGAAGCGTTAGTAGCCGCGAATATATTTTCAAATTAAACATAACGAACACATGTGCATGCATTAGTCCACAACATTTTGTATCCATACGTTTGAAATTTAAGAATAAGAATAATTTATTCGTATAAAAGAACACAATACAGTTACTAGGATACGTGATGCCTATACTAAGATTCCTTATGTTGTCAACTATCGTCTTTTTAATTCGTTATTATATCGTTACCTAATATTATGTTACAGGGATATTATATATTGATATTTATTTAAAAGTCACGCAAAAACGATACCGGAAACAAAGAAATCACACCCCTCAGCGGCCGACTACAAATCCAAATACAAAACAAATAATTTTTAAGTTCTTTCCCATAAAAACTAATATTTCACGTGGCGTTTAGTCACATAAATACCTAGTCATTTTGTTTGTATAATATGGTTTCTGTAACGAACTATACCAGCATGGCCCAATTTTGTTATTCTCTATTGACCTTTCTGAAGGAAGCTTCAACAACTCACAAAACAAATAGCTCTTTCTGGACGTGAGCTGAGAACGCCATTAACCTTGTGTGTTACCTATTTTAATTAACCGATATAACATTTCTGCATAAAAGCTAGTTGATTTCGCATTTGATACATAATTATAGACAATAGAAGTTAAAGAATAACAATATACCTGATTTATATTTAATATAAACCTTACAAAAAACCTTACAAATAAACACGTCAATAGATAGTAATAAAACAAATATTTTATATTCTTGTAACATGAATTGGACGTGCATGGATAATATGTGATAGGGGAGGCTATGTATAATATACCTGAAGGTTTTTTTTTGTGAAGTGAAAAATCTCTGGTAGCGACGCACGGCCTAAGCGACTGATGAATATAAAAAATAAAGTCAGATATACGTCACTCCCTACTTCTTTTCCTACCGCATAAGGAAACTGACGTGATGGTATAACGAAAAATAATAATATAGAAGAAAATCGTTTAGCTAGATTTGTTTATATTTCTTTGCGATTATTTACTTTAATTTGACGCGATTTATTAATAACCATTCACCAGTCTGTTTTAATGAACACGTATTAAACTTTAGTATTATTGATAGGGGTTCAAGGCAACATAAAAAGTTATGACCTAAAGTAAGCTTATTCATAAAACTCTAGCAATATTCATATTTTATATTGAAACAGTTTGTGTCATAAAGCCGATGTACCATCTTGTGATACGATCGCTCAGTGTGTGAAAAGTTTTATTCGCTTGTAGTCCGGCGTTATTACCCCTATGAACCACAGCCCCTGAGATGAAACAGGTAGTTGAGTCAGAAAATGAATGATTATAGTGTTCCTTATGTACCTTTTAAACACTATAACAGGTCCCGTCACCAAGATATTCTTGGGACATCGTTTTAAAGCAATAAAAGTTTTGAAATACTTTTGTATTCAATATATAAAGTGTGTAATGGTGAAATTGCATAGAATTAAATTCAAACTTAAGACCAGGAGACAAAGCTGTAGCTAATATCTGCCTAATAAGATATAGATCGGTTCTTATTGAGCAGGGTTTAAATAATGGTAAGCCATCTCGCACCACGTATTTCAGCGCTTGCATATTGATCTAAGCAAACTATATCGCCATGGTGATTCCAGGCGTCTGACACAATTTTGTCATATAACCAGCAAGTCACCTGACTTCGATCACATCGTCACATTTTTTTTATATTTGTCAGCTGATTGATTCCTATAGTAGATATACGCTCTGCCTAGTTTAACAAGGTGATTGTAAGAGACATGCCTTAAAATATTATTATACCTGTGTACACTTAAACCAAATATAATACTAAAACAATATCACGCCGGTAATCCCCGAAGGAGTATACAGAAGAGTGAAGTACATTACCACGTTTCACCAGTTACGTTTATATCTTATTGTTAGTATGCAATGGATGTTGAGTCTGTTGCCTAAATACAAAGTAGGAATAAATAGACTAAGTTAATCTTGGCTTAGTTCTAATCTAATTCCAATGAGACTTGTTTCTACATTGTAACGTAATCGGCCACTATATCTGAAGGTCCTATCCTATTAACAAATGTCAATTTACCTCGTACGTAGATTACTAAGGTATCATTCATGTGCCCAATGCTGTTGCTAAAATCTAGCACAAATGGATTAGTAACTATAGATTGATCCTGGATCAGACACAGAAGCACGAATTATTATATCCTGCACAGATAATGTTATTACAGATATGTACTAATTTAATTGAATCGTACAGGTAGTAGACAGTGGATACAAACTCATAAAAAAATATACTCTCTTTCATGTACAGAGATCGTCATAAAAATATAATGATATCACGAAAAAATAACATAACGAATATATTGAAATGGTAAGTGGCATTTAGTACAAAAATAATAATCCGGTCGTAAAAAATATTGAATAGTAAGAGAATGGAGCCCTAAGTCCTTCTTGAGTTGTTCTCTACCTTTGTACTTCACATTTTAGGTGCCTTCAGGAATTAAGTCCGGACAGAATTCTCTGCATGTAATGCACAAATGTATAATCGCTACATATACATACAATAGTGAAATCTTTAATCAGACGTGAATGGTCAAATCCAAAAGTGTGAGGAATAGCAAACGCTTAAGAGGTCCTCGAGGTACGTATATTTTGATGACAATTATAACTGCAGTATTATCAAATTTTAAACCTTCGTTTATGAACAAATATTTTTATAGAGTAATATAACAGTTTTATTAATGTCTGACTAAGTCTAGGAATCAAGTGGTAAACGAAATTAAAATTCAATCAGTATTATTGCTGTATCTAAAAATTTCACTTATAAGAATCAAATTGTGATAGTATTGATTAATGACGAACTATACATACATACTCACACATAAACCTACAGTTATACAGTATAATTACTTCCTGAGTTTTACTAAGATACTGTTCTATTTTCTTTCTAGTAGGTACGTACGATAACATGACAAAAATATAAAAGACCAATGACCTTATCTTTCATTTATATATAGACTATACTTGTGTAAGCATTTCAAATTGCCTCCTCTTCTGTTATTTCCTTCCAGCTAATACAAAGCCTGTAATCGGCCTGAAAACGAGGCAGTTTTACGTAAATTAGTGTTATGGGCGGACGGCTGTGCACACACTGTTTACACAACGAGCTCAAATAATACGTATTCCGTTTCTACGGCTAACCAAAAGATCTTATTCTGTTGTCTTACAAAAACACACGACGATTATTTATACTATTTAGCTTATTTATAGCAAAGATCCATTGTTTGCTATTGTATATCAGGATTATACATAAGATCTGCGCGAGTCTGTAAAGCGGTTCTCAAACGCAATTAAGTACTTATTAACTCGAATCGTCTTGCACTGGAACTTACATTAATAGTATTTGAATGCTGATCCGCAAACTTCGCTGTAGGTTTTTAATACGTCAATATTTAATTTAAATACGAACGTACGAATGTAAAAAAGATTACCGCTTAAAGCAGACGACTTTAGGCGATATTAATACATCCAAATATTTATGTCGACCGCTATAGTCTATTAATGCATAGAAAATAACATTGTGTTAAGCCTCTAATAGCATATTATCTACTCTTTAATCTATTTTTATAAGAATGAGAAATTCAAACATCTCGGACCCACACAACGAACTTAATCACATATAAAATCTAGTGTTATTCCTCATAGAATACGAGTATGTCGACTGATTGTAAGACGTGCAATTGAAACACAGCTAGAATTGTAAAGTTATACATTATGACTTATCTTTCCTTTGGTTATTAATATCTAAAATGATCTCTTGAATCTCATAATTAATTTTTAACGATTCTTAATCCGGTTCGAAGGCAAAATTAAATTTATATAATCTAAAAGTACAGCGATAATCGTTCATAACACTAATTAAATGCGCAGACTATTTAATAACGTAAATTGGCTTCGCCCCTGAAGGGGAAAGGAAGAGAGTGTCGTATTACGTTTCTCTTGTTATAATGTTTTTCTAGTTAGAAATACACGAGTACAATAATACCCGTCCTGTGGTTCGAACCCAGGGCCTCTAGCTTTGCAGGTGCACTTGCATTATTTTAACCATCGTGGTGGGGGACATGCCCAATGACCTGCCCGAGGCTGTGCAATAAGGTTTCGAGCAGAGCTCAACCCAATTCGTCTACTGAAATGAAAGTCGATATAAATGAAACAGCAGTATCGCAGGGCAGTATATAGCACTGAGATGTAACGCGTTAGTTTTGCTACGATTCAGGTTCAGAGCGTTTCTCAATGAAGAAATCGTTCTTTTGTCAATTTAAAGGCAAGCGTTTGTATAGTCCTATGACTATTACTAACATAAAATAGACTGGTGTAATTACAGTATCTCGTTGGTCTACTGACAACAAAATTTAAAATAATTTTGTTTAAACTTCTAAATGGACTGAAACGCTTCAAAAGGAGTTTAAATAAGAACTAAATTGTAGTTCGAACTTTTCTTTTTGGCGCTTTTATCTCAAATACTAATTCCAGCAAGGCCGTTGTAAAAATAACATATATTTTAGAAAAAGAAATTGGACCGTTACAAGAATTCATTTGTCTCGTCTTTTATTCTTTGTTTTCTGTAGAGTTCTTAGTCAGTGTTCCACTATTTTTAAGTACACCTTTGCGTCGGCTTTATTTCTTTGAGACCTTTTTCGTATTACTCGTCGGTCAAGGTAAATGTACGATAGGTATTTGATACGTAGGTACATACATTGTTTCACCTGTACAGAAAACTATCAATGTGTATTACCATGTATCTTTATCGTACGTCCAGGTCATTTTTATCTAATTAGCTATTAGTCGACACTTCGCTATAGGTTTCGTCACAATGAAATATTTTCTAGACCTATAATTAAACCTCGTTGTTAATTTATCAAATTTTATAAAATAACTATTCATGGCGTTTTACGAGATGAGTGAACGAAAAACAAATAAAAAATTCGAACTATTTTTGCTACGTCGATATCATAAGCATAGCCTATGTAACAAACACAATTTTTATATAATATTTCTTAGCATACAGAGTTTTCCCTTCTATGTATTTTAAATATTGGTTTACTTATAATTAGGTCTAACAAAACGCCTTAATGTCCAGAAATGTTTTCTACCAGTGTGATAAATAGTGAAAATAGTAGGTGGCAGACAATGGCTTTATAAAACGCTGTTTATCTTTTATCAGGAGCTTCGTAGCGTATATGCGGGCACACAGATAAAAAATTAAATGTAAACTCGTAGAGGAAGGAAAAATGATACCTATGTACTCATATGAACGTTATGGTTACCTGATGATACATAACCATAGTGACATATATAAATCAATGAAATTACCTTTATATGTTACTAAGTTAAATGAACACATATAAACTTTACTTTTTTTATAAATATCATATCGTGTAGAAACACGGAACTAACGACCGGGGGTCACTAGTTCCAAAACACACATTGCTAATAGGATTAATACGTCAAGTTCAATCGATAGTCGATGGTCAAGTTAATTCGAATGGTAGCCTGTAATAGCCAACTTTCAATAGCTAATAAGCTAATAAGCCGCATGTATGTATATTTAACAGATAATCTGCGTAAAGGATATCCCCCAATTTCATAAAGAACTCTACTGTAACGTCCTATGTGAATTAAAGACGCTTCTAGCATGAAGACCTATCTAACATAAAAGGAATTTCAATAAGAGAGAATCGTGAGAAAATCCTTTATATGTAACATGTGTAAATACCCTAGAGGCGGCAAGATAACATAATGTGCAACTGCACGAAAAGAATGCACTTAAAGTCAAGAACAGTTTCGTGCGCTGAAACGCTGCAACAACAGTGAGCAACTATCTAGTCGTGCTATATAAACGGAAAGTATATTCTGGCTAGAAATTACCACTCACCACTCTGTTTATACTTAAAAGGATTGCCTCTTTAACTGCTTGCTGCTTCCTTTTGCTGCTGTTCTGCTAATGCGTATGTCAAATGACGGCGATTTAATTTTTATTTAGTTAATAATTTTATACATAGCGTCATCGATTTCGTCATCACCATGGTTTTAAATGTAACTTTTAAGTTTTTACTAATAAATTAATAGCTCCAACGACTCGCCAACGGGTGATAGCACTTCAATATATGTACTATCATATAATTCAAAGAAATACTAATTATGTTGGTTTCGTAAGAAACGATGAGAACTAATCGAAACGAACCAGTAAAAGTTCGAATCCAAAATTGCGGGTACGACCATTGTTAAAACCGAAAATTACAAAGATCCCACATACTGAATATTAATACTCAGAATTAATTGAGGAACAGTTGAAAGATAAAGAATGAGCAATTTTGTGCAAACATCCATTCCGGTCTCCCGCGCAAAGGGTCCGGGGTTTAATTCCGACTGTTGTAGGTAGTTTTCTTTTTATACGCGTATACAAAGAACATGAAGCATTAGGAAACGTTATGTACCTACATGTATAAATTTGTAAGAGCATCGGATACTTAGAATCAGAAGAAAATGTACTTTGCACCCTCTGTTAGCTTACAATCTTGCAGCTCGAATTCCGACGCACTTCTTAATAGAGTTCAGAGAATGTTCTAATAAATAATGTCCTATATAATCAGATTACAAATTGGACAAAATGATGAAAATGTTACTTGATACTTAGGTTTTGTTAATGTGATGGCTTCAAGAGAACAGCACACAAGTAGATAAGCAATAAATTCATTCAGATAGGGGACGACAAATAACGGTATGTAAATGACAAGATTTTTACAAATATTTTAGTATCATATCGTTTTAAACCCTTTACAACTTATACAATTTTACAAAATATTCTCAAAATTTATAATCGGGTGTAGGTAAGAAACTTAGTTTACGTTAAACTAAAACCACGCTATGGCAATAGACTTCTGTCGTAACTTATTGTTGCAAACTTCAAGTCGAATTTCTTTTTGCTTTAAAATTTCCCGCCACCTTGTTAGTTATGTAACGTACGGGCGAAGATTTTCGTTTTGTAGCAAAATTTTACCTTTGACGTGTCTCGTTAAAACTTTACACTTTCGTTAGATAATTGAAGGAGCTATTGTGATACTTGATAATATTAAATCCAGTTTTATTATGCTCATTACGCCGTTCAAAATTTTCCTCCAAATTTCAGAGAAAAACTAATTACGTTGTTTAAAATGTCCAAATTGGTGTCTCTGCCTCCAACAGTTATAATTAATTTGCCATATCGGCGCTTCAATTAATATTGTTGGAAAGAGAATTTAAACGGCAATATAAGGTGACATATACGAGTATTTTTTCTTTTGTAAACTTACCAACTACACAATTATATATTGAAGATTTTAAATTAAAGTTGAAAGGCCAAGTACCTATGCAAATATTTCATGAATACGGTACGATAATTCTCTGACAAATGTTAATAAAGCTGCTGGCGTATGCTAATATATAAACATTGCACTCTCATAACAAAGGATATAAATAGAGTATTAAATATCCAATTATCTCGTCTATTGTTACGATTCCATTTTGTGTATCTATTATATCATCATCCTTTATAGTATTTCATGTTCATACTATATGTTATTATAAAGAATATTTATTAATTTCATTGATTTTGTATTAAGCAAATATCTTAAACGGCTTACTTAAATTCGCTCTACAGTTTTACAGCACCCTATAGTGTTTTATTCAGAGCTCAACTTATTCGGTTCTCTATTCATTGCAACTCCCCTGTGTAGCCTCAAAAATCCATTAGCGCTTTTCAGTAGCACTTTCACAACAATTTGCATCCGAAATAACTTTTTCAAATCTCATTCAGTTTACAGTTGAGTTTTCCGAGAGTTTGCAACCTGAAAAATCCGTTGGATCGTAATGTATTTAAGCCGATTTGGTCTCCTAGCGCGTACAGTATGAACATGAAAAGACTTTTAGTAGGTTCAGATTAGATTTTAATATATTCCTATAGCCTATTATCGTAAACATGATTCAGTTTATCCAACATATATGAGAAGAAATGCCATGTGAGCAAACTGTTTCATCAGCAATTATAAGATGATTTGAGTTTAAAATATCTAAATTCAAACGACACTATCACCATCCAGATTACTAAAAGGTAACTACTCTCGTAATAAAAGTCTAAAATACCCCCCCCCCCTCCACTCCCCCCAATAATAAAAATTACAATGCTGGAGAGAAGGTACAATCTACAGCAGACTGTGCAGGCAGAACACCTCGTATGCGGTGGGAGACGCAGCGGTGGCACATTAAGTTTTATGTGTACGAAGTGATGGAAATATTTTAAGGAAGAAATTAATTGTTCACGTTATAAGGTACCTTGTGTAAAGTACCGCGTTCTCCATACGACGTGCACAAGCGTGCCTATTGCTAACTGCTAAACCTAACCTCGCTATCAGAATGCAAATAAGTCAATATGAATAATTCAATAACCTCGCGTCGAAAAGCCAATCATCGATATTCATGCGAAACGAATGTACTTTCTGAGTAACTACAATAAAAGTAACTCGCTTCTTCCATTTTCCGAGGTGTTATTTGAAGGGTTTTCTTATACGCTAAAATTTTTATATTTGCCCTTTATCTTTGACCACAGTATCATGAGTTTTATATAGCAGCAAAATTGATAAAGGAATAAAGAACAAAATGATAATAAGTTACATTATTAATAATTGTGATGAAATGTGAAAATCAGTAGATTTTTAACATAGATAGTTCGTGTTATCACTTCCTTTTTTGCGTCACACGCTTGGCAGAGTGGTCATGGACGTATTTCGTTATCACTGTACAATGAAAATTGGCCCGTAATGTCTTTTAAAATAAAAACTATAAATGAAACGCGATTCTATTCTATATACTTACGAAGAAGTCTGAAAATCACGGCTCCAAATTGCTTTTTTGTTTTGTTATAGACCTAATGCGAAAACTCCGCCGCAATGACATCATTCCGAGTCGTCAGCTCTCGTTACGCCTCAACCCGAACGAAGTTTGATTTCGGATTACATAAATAGCCTCTTATCTTTGTCATTATAACTTCTGATATATGAATATTTTAAGAATAAAATGTATTCCTGCTGAAGATCTGCATGTATTTGGACGTGTATGTAGTCTACTGATTCTCAACCTGGGAGTCTCGACCTCTGAATGGATCGCGTTTGTAAAGTGGGTTACATACTGTTTAGAAATTAAGATCTGTTTACCAGAGATGCGTATATATACGGAAAACCTGTTACTATTGCGAAATGCAAGTAAATACATATTACGACGTAATAAATAAACATAAAAAAAAAAAACTAGAAACACATGTATAATTAGTACAAATATACAAATTCGATATATTGGTCGATTCCCGGGTCGGATTTCCAAGTAAGAATTTGTGGTAGAGTCTCGAAGTCTGTGACTGTGCCCAACATTACGCTCATCCGTTATTCTATGATGGAATGTAAACGTAACTTCATGGATTTCAGGTGTGATATTTCGTTACATTATTCAAACGTATTACAAATCGTGAGTTAACCTCAGGTTTGATAAAACTTGTAACTTACTTTATTTAAACCGATAAATTATATAGTATAATTTTATAAGGAAAGGGCCGAAAGGGTTTCGAAAGCCAAAATTTTAATCATTTTGGCTTTTTCAGGAGACGCGAAATAAAAATGATTGCGACACAATGATCTAGTGCAAGGATCAAATAATATTTTGCATACTTATGCACAAAGAGCAAAAATCTTTCACGTTGTTAGCAATATTTTCCGAATATAATAAAATAATAAATATGTAAAAGACATCTCCACACACAGCAACCTGATCCTAAAGCCTTTGTTATGATAACGAGGTGGCTGACACACTAGATATATAGATATCAATATGTTTCATGTGATAGCCTGGATGGACTGCCTCGTTGGTTGAGTGATTGCAAGCGCGACTGCCAATCGGGAGGTCCAGGATTCAAATCCCAGGTCAAGTGCTATTAGATTTTTCTAATTTAGAATTTCTGGTAGTGACTCGGAGTCACTAATTGTGCCAGGTGTACGACAATAGGCTCACCGCCTACTTCATGGGACTTAAACGTAACTGGTGAAACGTGGGATTGTACTATACTCCTCTGCCTTCCCCATCCGGGATTTATAGGCATGATATTACGTTTGATATAATAGCTACTTTTATTACACCAATCCACAGAACAAATACTTATGCTCATCTCATAAATATTATACATACCTAAGTATGCTTTGTTGAGCTAACGAGATTCATAAGTTATTAACGTACTAACAGAGATACATTATTTATTAACCTTATAACCTTATTAGTCTATGAAAATATTACAATGTAAAATATACCATCTCCTACGGCGTTTCAGCGAAAGATACCGGTATACCTTATTTTCTAAAAATCGGCATTGTTTTGAAATAAAAGCTCTCTTGTCATATGAAGAATTCTGTAATCCTTAATTTACGCATTAATTATGAGAAATACTGCCAGGGATTCGTGTCTGTTCCAAAATTACTAAGATATACTTCGAAATACATTATCTAGATAATGTGGGAAAAATTGTTCTTCTATTTGTGCGGCTTTTGTTTCAATATCAAATTAACTAGCACATACAATTGTCATACATATACGGTGTAACTAAAGAATGGATACACATTATTTTACACGAACTCTGTTAAAACGTACTTTGTAATGTTTTCAAGATCAAAGGCCTTTTTTTGTTTACGTAGTGGAACCTTCAAAAGGTAGCCGATACGCTGGGAAAGATACCGGGTTACTTTCACCGAACTAAAACATCCTCGCAAGCCTTCTTCGACGCTAATAGGAGGGCTGCGAAACTTCCAGCGGAACAACAGTACCCTCTTAGAGTAAAGCAATCGCGACTGCCGATCGGGAGGTCCTGGGTTCAAATCCCGGGTCGGGTGCTATTGGATTTTTCTAATATAGAATTTCTGGTAGTAGTGACTCGCAGTCTGGAATTGTGCCCGGTGTATAGCAATAGGCTCACCACTAAATACATGTGACTTAAACGTAACTGGTGAAACGTGGGAGTGTCCTACACTCCTCTGCCTACCCGTTCGGGGATTAAAGGCGTGATATTAACTTTTACATTACGTTTGTCGGTAAACAGCATCAAGCAAAATAACATTATTAAACTTACGGAACGAACTTTACTCTCCATACAATTTCCACAGCCGTTAAATACCTTACTAGAAGTACTCTCCACCTTCGCGTAATAAATAAGATGCACGTACTCACGTGTTCTGTACAGCAAGAGTGAGAAATTAATTGTTATTCTGATTTTAAGTGATAATCAAATTTATTCAATCGTAAAATTCTGGTGAAATTTCGCAAGTATCTTGAGAGGTTTAATTAATTATTGTTTGTGTACATCTCTCTTGACGCTCTTTAGGATTTGGAGAGATTTAGTAAAGCAAGTTTCGTCAAACAACTTGTAGTGTCTACGCAGGCTTTTAGTTTGTTTCACGGAGAACAACAAATGTTTGTTTTAAAATAACCCCGTCTGCCTTTTTTCTTCTGTTTAAATATTTATTTATGAAGGCAACGTCAAAATAATTAGTTGTGAAATGGCTCTTTAAATTTGAACAATTATCGATAAGTAACGAAGAACATTACGTCTGACAATCGGAAGACAATTCAGAAAGAATGTCACCTCAAAGGGCTAATTGTCATATTCGGGATGATGTTTAGAAATAAACATAATAATGATAACAATAATAAACAACATAATAACAATAATGAAATATCCTTTTTACGTTGTAACGGTTTTTTTTAGCACAAGAACTCTTAACATTATTAAAATAAAATTAATAAATAATAATAATAAACGATTATATGTGCATACATTCAAAAATTAATTTTATACTTAACATGTTTTTGTCTTCCACGTTAGAATAACAGTTATGTAGATAAATACATGATAATTATAGTGAAAACTAATTGTTGTAGAAAAACGAATGCTGAAAACGGCACAGTAATTCATTCGTACGACAGCTTAAAAGCAAATTGCTATCCTGTTTGATGGAGCATTAACCTAATTAGTGCTATAAAAGCGTTTGTTGTCTGATCTTTTAGTATGTAACTATGTACGTGACGCCACAATTTATACGTAATATGTTAATTGGCTAACAGCAATGTATTTAATTACGTGGATAGAAAAAATATACAATTACATTATCGCAGAAATATATAAGTCTTATAACGGCTCCTTATTGTGGCATAAAAACCTGCCAGCTATATGAAGTAACAAATATATTATTATTTACAGTAAAAGGCATTCAAACTCAGATACTGCAGTGATCTACCATAGTCATTCTATTCAGATTCAGATCTATTCAGAAGCGTAACACAAACAATGGCGAACGAATTGCATGTGTTCTCGTGACGTCGTAAGATGTTCTATAGTTTCCTGCTGTCTTGGGCTGTAGAGTCCTTAAACTAGTCACCAGAGTATTAGTATATTGTTTAACTATACAAATAGCCTCCTTTAGGCTATAGCAGCTATTAGGCCGCAACACTACATCCTACTGGGAGGACGAGTCTCTCCCATAATTGCAGGAGATTTTAAGAATATTGTCGAAATATAATTTAACGGCCAGCAGATGTTATTAAAACGCCGTTCTGAAGTCAAAAACAAAGTTTAAAGTATCAGTAACAAGTGGGACCGGTTTCGTAGGATGCCCATTTGAGCCGAGAAAGGCTCGTTAAAATTTGACATCAGCCAGACCCATCTTTCATACCGGTTGTGTCCGCCGTTACATAACTTTACACATCGCTTACAATCCGCAACCGCGACAGGACTACAAGCGCTCCTTTCATATTGTACTAAGCTATATTTTTTGTTCTAAAACCGACTATCTGTTATAAAAAGATAGCTTTTTTTTAATATGTCAGCTAACCTCATCGGGCGTTTATGTTATCCAACCTGTTTACTTGTTTTGCCTGAACGCAAAACAAGTAGGTAAATAAAGCTTCATACAATAAGTACGTATACTTTATTTTTTGTTTTCTAACGGCCACTATATTTATGGGGTAATAACGTTTTGTTATCGGTGTAATCGTCCCTAGATGAGAGTGGAAACCAACATTACCAATGCGTACATAGCTATCTTACTAATGGTCAGTCCCATTACAAGACTTATCTCTGCATCCTCTTCTCGCTGTTCTCTACGCAAAAAGGCCTATTAACAAAACGCTATGTGACACAATTATTTTTCAGTCGTATGCTACCGTCATTAGAAATGTCCGAAATGAAATATTGATACTTAAAAATTAGTCCATTGATACGAACCATAATTCAAATGTAGATGAACTTGCGGTCGCGCTCTTTTGAAGGACAGCTTAACGCGAACGATTAAATTTTCAATTTTCCTGCGACATATTAGAAAATGTGGCGTCTGTCATACTGAGATCTTTCTTCTCCTTCGTTTTTTATGAGATACTCATCCTTATCAAGTAACAGATGATACGCCATATATGTATGTATTACAAAGCTAAATAAAAATTTATACAACATATAATAAATATTCTTTAACATTCTTTCATAGCACTTTATAGATAGCCTATTTTCTAACATATTTAAATTGTTCATCCATAAATAAATAGATACAATCGAAAAACGAATATCGATTATTGTTTTCCGAGCAAAATACAGTTAACAAGCATTAAAACCGGTAATCTCCACGTTATGTTTACATAAAATGTCAGTTTTCCTCTTGGAAATTAAACAATTATAACAAAAAGGTGCATCAAAGCGAAACTGTAATATCCGTCGAGTACAGCAACTCAAAGGGAGTCATATTAAATTGTGAGTTACGGTGGAAAGCTACGCAACGCATACGCCATAGTACGGGAGGATAATGTACATCCAATTTATGTGATGGAAAATGTTTACGGTTCTAGCTTATGTTAACAAATTGAAATGATCCACTATACACAGAGGAATTTCCTCGAGAATTTTCCATCCATTTCTTTTTCGAAAAGAAAAGTGGAGCAAACTGTGTCATACAAAACGTTTTAAAGTATTGTTTATAAATTAAATTTATTTGCATCAAAGTTAGCGTACACTGTAAGAATAAAATGCATATTAAACATTTTGTTACACTTGTCGTTCCTTTGTTTGACACAAGTTTCCTCTAAGATGGAGAGAGATAAGGCTATAGACTATCACGCTGGCCAAGTGCTGTTTGCCAGATTTCACTCGCCTTAGAGGAATTTTTTTTTTTTTCGAGAATCCTAAGATACCTTACCTCGCGATGTATTTCTCCACCTTTATAGTAAAAGTTAATTATTTTTAAAACGTATATTTTTGGTAAAAAGGTGCGCACCAGTATTCGAATCCAAGGCCCGCGGAGTAAGGGGCTGAATTTTAAACCACTAGGCTGTAACTGCTTTTCAACAATATGTGCCTCGAATAAAATTTCGATAGATAAGATGCTGAAATACTGAAAGTATTCAACCGTTTAGAGACGCTGATCTTTATAACAAAGCAACTAGGATGAGAATCTTTCGAGCGAGTCAGCAATTGGAGCGATACTAATTGGTAAATGTCGGGCGTTATCTAGCTGAACTGGCCGCGATGGTGTCGTCAAGTATTGTTTTGACCTAACATATTAAAACAGGTTCTATAGCTATATCTGCACGTTATATCACTCAAACTCACATGTTCCCTTATATCCTTTTGATGTCGTTAGTGAACGATTATTTGAATAAATCATTTTGTCTAATGACAAGAAAATAGTTTACAAGCAGTGATAGCCTAGTGTTTAAGAATTCAGCCTCTCACTCTGGCTTCTGGGTTCAAATCCATGGCGCGCACCTCTTTATAAAAGTGCGCTTTAAGTTTAAATATCACCATAATTTACAACAAGTCAATTGTGGTACGGCAAGCTCCACGTGCCTGTCTGCTTGGCAGTACATCTTATAGAACTCTTAAGTTGTGCACGATTTCTCATGACGTTTTCTTTCACCGAATGACTTTTATTCTTAAGGTATTTTAATAAAAACATCAGCACCACGCCACGGTTTAAAATTAGCAGCCCCGGAATGAGAAACTGAATTTTAAAACAATAGATTATCATTATAATTAAATTAAAAAAAAAACAAAAGCAACTTTAAATAAAATTGATTTTAAAACAAAACGAAGTTGTTTCATATGTACGTGTTTATTTATAAGTACATGTTCATTTATAT
>DWME01003978.1:0-17137 GCA_018244795.1 Parelbella ahira ahira
TGGCCAGCGTGGCAGACTATGGCCTTGACCCTCTCAATATGAGAGGAGACCCATATTCCAACAGTGGAATGATAAATAGGCCGATTATTATTATTATTATTATTATTATGGATGTATTCTCCAGCTGTTTGGTTACAGCAATACGTAGTCTGTGTAGTTCAAGGTGAGGAAGCGACATTTGAGATGTACCGGCATAATATTATTGCTATTATGACATATGTTCACAACAGGTCTCTACGGAGTCCGTTCTATCGAATATTATCATCATTACATGCGATAGTTACAACTCAATTTTACCTCGTATTTGTATCAGTATTGACCTACCGGAATGCTCATTGTGAAGTTTCGATGTGGTTTAGTAATCATATAGTTTAATACCATTCCAAAGGCACTCTGCCAAACCTCACTGCGTCGGTTAAATCCGATTTAATGAAGATACAAGATAATAGCAATTCAAAGTTACAAAATGTAAGTTTATACCTTCTCAGAGTAGTTTGACGATGAAACTTAACCATGATTATAATGAATACCAATAGGGAGCGGATTGCTTGTTTGGACCCAATATAGGTAATCTGAAATTTACTAACTATAATCGCCATTTTTATTGATTTACTGTCAGTCACGCTGGCAAAATGCCGGTCAGCAGGCTTCACAGACTTTAGTAAAGTTTATAGAGAACTCTATAGTAGGCAGGTTTTCTTTCGGTTTTTTCTAGCACTGTTACAACAGGTGATATATAATTTTAAACCTCGTCTTTTTTTAAATAGCGCACGTCATCGTTTGAAACCAAAACCCGCAGAGTACAGGACAGAATTCCATATCACTGGGCTCTTACTACGCTTGTTTGTATTATGAGAAATATATTTTTTGTAATATTTCTTGGCATTACTTCAGTACAATATTACCTATATGAAAATATGCATGTTTACACAGTTGTATAACATGACGGAAATGTACCATGTGAGTAATAAGTGCGTTATATCTATATATATAGGACATACGTACCTATCTATGGTATGTGACATTTATAGAACACCAAAAAAATATCATGGAGGGTAAATATAAGTATATAGCGCTAATAATAAATGGAGCGCTAAAAATATCAAACATTATCTTGTATGTTTTCAAATGATGTGTTATGACTGTGGTTTTAATCCTTCCGACTCTGATAGAAGATTCGTGGCCAATGGTGGAATAATAAAAGGGGAAATGAAGATGATGAACTGATGATGAAAGAACAATCTTTAGAATTGTTTATTGTGGTTATTAATTAACATCATAACCAGTGATTAACACGGAATTATTATTTGTTATAAATTTCTGTAGCTTGAGGTGCAACTTTTACCTATTAATAACATTTATTATAAAAATTTAATAGTTGTCGTTACCTAAAACCAGATTATTGGTAAACGCCTCTGTTGGTATGCATGAGTGAAATATTACAATGTGCTGGCGAGCATTTGTGTGTGTGTCTGTACATATGAAGTGAAGATAGTCTTACTACACAATAAAAATAAAATACAGTAAGTAAAAATATACTTGTGGCGTACCAAAAATATATCAGCGCCTGCAGTCATTGACGTTTCTCTTATATAATAAAAATTTCAAGTTTTCAAATTTAGAACAAACATTTCTGAAACTCTACTTTTAACGCTCTACGATAGAACTTTATCTATATAAGTTGAAGGTTGCCCGTTCAGTTCTAACTTTAAAGCAAAAAAAATGTCGTTTTACGTTTTATTTGTATTCTGTTCATAACTAAATAATTTCGTCTGTCTTAGGTGGCTTTAATAAGAAATAAATAGAATAAAATAAGTATTGAAATGAATATATCCGTAAATATAATTTTTATAATTTCCATGACTATAATACACATACTACCCGATTTGTGACAAAAAATAAATGACAATGCATACTCCATCATCAATCCTTTTATCATTCCAATATTCATTGCGAGCCATCTTACGAAATGTGATGGCTTTACATTAATGCACATATATGTACATATGTAGAGCAAACTTCACACAGCTTGAAGACATTATAAATAATTCTAAAGTAAGTAGGTTTGCTCACGATATTCTCCTTTTTTATACACCACACGATTTCGAGAAAGTCTGAAGTGTGTGACAAGATCTGAACCCCAAATCTCGGGAGACTAACTTACTAGATTATCGCTCGGTATTTATGCAACAGAACTGAATAGTATGTCAGAGCAGTCTGCATAAATAATTTTCAGTATACTCCAGCGTATAATAAACACACTGTGCGTCTTTGCTATGCAATAAATTATCTATGGTTACTTCGCATTTGGGCAAAATGAGGGACACGAGAATAGCTAAGATAAGTAGGTGGGTACGATAGGTTACTGATCTCTGAGAAGAGTAACGGATAGTGCCTCGCGAAAACCAGGACAACTAGATTTATGACCCCCAAACTTTATAAAGAACGTATCGACAGAATAAATACTTACGCGTATTAAAGCGTAACACAGTGAATAGAATTCTCAGTCACAGCAAAAAATCCACAACCGAAATAACTTTCATGTAAAGATTATGTTCGTATCACCAAATCTGCAGTACAGTCATTTTCAACAATACACGCCTGAATTTCTAGTGTTCTACTTTGATATCGAGCTATTCTTTCTTATATCGAGCTTATATATCGAGCTATTCTTCTCAATTGAACACTGATGCAATGCAAATGTAAAACGGATAATCGTTATTTATTTTTACAATCTGCATTAAAACTGTATAATCGCATCCGTTCATTGTACGATTGCATCAGTTTTAAAACCAGACGCTAATATCTATGTTGATAATCTTTCACAGCTCTTCTAGACACGTGATGGTCCTTTTAAACACCACGCTCACTCACACATACTAGCATAAGCCTTGTATTTCAACGATAGCTCTTGTCTTGTCCATCCCAAAACCCTCTTGGAGGACGCTTTACTCATATCACAGAGTTCCCGGATTTTCCCACAGATAACTAATCCAGCCTGTGGGTACATTCAGCTGTCGCCCTCCTAAAGTTGCAAATAGGTCTAGATTTCGCAAAGATGCAATTAATCTAGTAGTTCAACTCAAAGTAATATATTGTAGCATCCGTCTTACTAAGCAGGAAAACGTGTTCAGGCAGTGATCCTTCAGCTGACATCCCAAATTATGCCAAAACTCTTTCCACTGTTTTATCGTACAAACCATACATGGAGAAGTTGTAAATGCCACAAAAGTATACAGCTGTCGAGAAATTGGGAATAAAAGAAGCATTAAATATTGTAGGGCATAGATTTTCACTGAGAATAAAATATTTTTTGACATAATCTTATACAAATGATTTAGTAACGCATATATTATTCTCTTTTTACGAAAATAAGTCAAAGATATTTATAGAAAAGAAAGAGGAATAAAACTCGTATATTGTTACAAAGTGTACCAATCTTAACCGAGACCGAAGTAGGCTTTTAATACTTTAAAAGGCCTACTTAAACTTTTCCGATTCAAGTTTCCTTCGAGCAGTTCACGACTACGCTCTCTTTTTCATTTGTTTATTTAGTTCTATAAATATTTTTCCGTTTCATTGCTTCGCTGATTATACTTGGAAATGTTCTTCTTGATTTTAGTAACAAAAGTTAAAATAGGCATGTAATTGGGTTTGGGCGGCTTCAGAACTTTTAGAGTGAACTAGTGGAGCGTATTAACTTTTATGTTAAGAATATCTTATAATAATTTTTATCAATCAATTTGTATCGTACTAAGCATAAATTGTTATTACCGAGCGGATAAAGAATTCTAAAATAAAAGTAAATGTGCGATGTCCATTAGGTGTAGGACTAAATACCTTATAATGAATAAAACTATTGTTATTTAAATACTATATGTATGTACATAATTATATGTTCCTCACCAAGAAACAAGCTGGAACGGTAGTTTACGAAACGAAAAAAGTACACTCCATTATTACGCCAGTTACGCTTCCGTCTCACCATGGAATAGGTGGTGAGCCTTTACATATACCGGGCATATATCTCAACTCCGAGTCACTACTAGAACATTTTAACAAAAAAACCTAAATTAGAAAAATTCAATAATAGATGATACCCAAGCCCAAAATCGAAACCAAGATCTCTCGATCGGCAATTGCGCTTGCAAAACCACTCCGACCAGCAAGAGAGTGGAACACTATTTTTATTAACTTATCTGTATTTGACTTTTTAAGCTGACTTTTATTTTCCTTATTTCACAAACTTTTGTTAAAGTTACATCGCCTTTAATAATCCCAAAAACAAATAGTCATTCATCTGTTTACACACGTGTCTCATTCTATAGCTTCTTAACCTATATACAAATGTGTCTAAAGGAAATAATTTAAATATTTATCATTGGTCATATTATTATATACTGGTCAAATTTTGTCAACCCGCATTTAGCCGGCGTGGCAATCTAAGGCCTTAACCTTTCTCAATCTATGAAAAGCCCGGTGTTCAATGGAGGAAAGATAAGTATCGATGATCATGATGCTTATTGGTCACTTAAAGAAACGTTGGCCAATTCTTGATTGAAATATCCAAAAAATAGTTCCCATTGACATAATTAAGTGTCATCATAATAAAATACTTTTCTTGCGCTATGTTTTCTAACCACAAAAAAAATAGATTTCGACTTTTCTACAAATTTCCATTCAAAATTTAAAAAAAAGCTCTTATACAACTACTTACAGTAATACCCACCGGCTGCAACAAAAAAATGTATACTGAAATTCACACAAAATACAAGCGAAGTAAATAAACAAACATTTTTTTTGCATGAAATAAAAGGTTGTACAAAAAAAATCCAACCTACTTTTTATATCAACGCGTGCATTGTCAGCCGGCCGCATTATACGCGTCCCACATCCCGCACAGCTACGTGCCATAACCTGAATAATTCCTAACACTTCATTTCACACATGTGAATAAATAACACACTGTGAATAAATTCAACATAATTTTACTAGAGAGTGATAGTTTCATCATGATGAAAAAAGTTGCCTGTAAAATATGTTATTTACTAGAGCACTGGGAAAAACACTGGAAGAATTAGAAAATTAAGTTTCTTAGTATGTTGTTCGTCATTCTTCGTTTGTGCAGAGGGGTGGTAAAGCCTCTCTCGATTTTATTGATAAGACCTCACACAATTTCTCGAGATACTCATATCCAACAGTATAAAAAGGGTGGCATTCAACTAAGTTTTTAAAGTTACTGTTAAATTATAAATACGACGGATACAAAAGTATGTAACGGCGTTAATAGAAACGAGAGGAATTTCGCTCCGAGATAATCTATTAATAATCTCCTAATCCACAATAGATCTACCCAACCGTCAAGACTTTTGTAAACAGGGCAGATTAAAACGCAGCAATAGGAGAGAAAATTATTGCAATCAAAATCTTTGAGTCTGTTAGGAAAGTTAAGTCACGACCCATATTCCTGTTGTTTGATGAACAACTGGAATATTTTCAAATGGTCTTAATCCTTTTTATCATGAGAATGGATCATATTCTATTATGATAAGGTAAAAGATGAATAAACGATAAATGAGGTAAACTGAGTAAAAATTGAAATCATTCCCCGAATTCCATTTTTCAGCGATTAGCTTATATATTTAAGACGTAAAATTGACCTAAAATTAGACATAAACAATGAAAATCTCATAAGAAATGAAAGGATTGGCGAACATGTTGGGTGCTGTCACACGCAAGTCGAGATCATGTGATGCAGTGATAAGGGTACAGTCACAGATACGACCCCGGGCTCGATCCTCGATCCTCGATCCTCGACCCGTGTCACGCGCGTCAATTAAATCTTTACGATCCTGTGATAGACAGACACAAGTGTAGTTCTTGGTTGAAGTCTTAGCGGTAATATAGTTTGACACCAGAAGATTCTCGAATTGATAAGGCAATTTCCACACACACAATCATGATTAAACATTAACGATAAATTCACTGATACGCATATTATCCGTATGAAATCTTTCATGAATAGAGGGTGTTTAATTGAAATGGATATCTGGGAGATAAGCGGATAGGATGGAGGTGTATTTGAAGTGTCATGTCTTGTAATCGACGGTTAAATACAGTATATGTAGTGATAGCGTGACTGCATAGCAGGCTTGATTCAATTTTAGTCCAAAATCCTCTCCCCTCATTTTTATTCTTTAGATAATACTTGTTAGTTGTAACATATTTCTATAGAGAAACTTGCATGTAATTCTGATTAACATCATAATTATCATCTGTATCCTTGCAAGTCTAATCGATATCATCATTTTGATTTACGCTGAGATCGCTATCTTGTAAAGTAAATTTTTTTTTCCTACAGAACCCTCCACTTCCACATCGCGTCACTTGATTCGAAAGGTTTGATTAAAACTACCATTTAATCAATAACGGCCCTTATTACAGTTGATTATGGATCGGAATCGCAAAAAAGCTGAATTAACGCGTCGCATTGCCGTTGCACGTTTTAAAAGCGCACCTGCAGTGAATTTTAAGTCTTATATTTGATGTGATGAAGTTCAAAATTCGATAATGGGTAAGTACTGCATAGATATCAGTACAGTCAGCATTATGCAATGGTTAACTATTATTTTGTGTTTATCATCATAATGATATGTCAAAAGCACGCTAAAAATTGAACAATAATAATACATCATTTCTTTTAATAAAAAAAAAATTGGTCCTGAAACTTAAATAAATGAATTATGTGATCAACTCTTAGTTTGGTAAGGATGCTGGTCGATTTGCCCAACTGACAATATCATGGATGCCACACTCGGCGCACGAATTTCCCCCAAAGTCATTCCTACCTTAAGAGTTTGTGAAGCTGTTTAAACCTAGCATTAGAAGTTTAAAAAATATGACATACTACATCTGTTCCCGAATCGTTTCCTGAATTAATAAGTTAAAATAGGGTACATAAATTTTAAGTTTAAAAATTGAAAATAAGATAACCTTGCCAATCCGTGTTAGAGCAATGTGGTAGGGTGTGCTCCAGGCTTTATACACGAGCGGGGAAGACGGCCAAACAGCAGTGGAAAAAAATATAAAAAATTAAGATTTTTTACATGATCAAAAAGAGCCAACAAAGTTTACATTTACTCACAATTACATATTGATTTAATGGCTAACAGTTTACAAATCAGTACTGGGTTGTCTTAGCTAGATACTGAGAAAGCGATGTAATTGGTATCAGATATAGGTATGGTATCAGATGCAGGTAAGTAATCGACCGACAAGACGGCCTCATTATTACCTATTGACTATAATATTACCATGCTTGACGTACAAGGCTAATTTTATCAAGAAGGCACATATTCTTGGGTGGAAGAGATACGAAGTCATTTTTCACAGTGTGACAGAATCATTACAGGGGGAAACCCCTTTTAATACCCGACCATGAACAAGTGACATTGACGGCCTTGGTTGAAAATAAAATTGTGATGCGCAATTTTATCATTGGCATGTAGACGAAAATCGCTTACCATCTATAATCAATACAGATATTTAATATATTATATATATATTAAGTCACGTAATATATTATAAAGGAAATCGGAAATCTTCCAAAGAAATTGGAATTTCCAGAGAAATCTTCGAAATACATAGGTAGCTACGATGAGATTACCGTCGTATCGCTTACACAAATCACATGAAAAGTGAATACAAAAACGTAGCGTAGCTGAAGAGACATGATGACAAAGATTATGAAACAATACTTTACAGACGGTTGGCGTATGTCACAAGTAAAAGCGTTATATGAATACATAACATATTTATTAATCCACAATATTATCGCTTAGGTACGTGGAATTGGTTTAACATTTCATATTAAGGTCTTGACGTGACCCCCTTTAATTGTTACTAAACTGTGTGTACTTCGAGCCAAGCTACACATAAATACCGAGTATTTTTCATTCACAAAACAATTCTACTCAGACAGTTAATCAGATAACGTATCAAAAAGTATACAATTTGTAATACAACAATGACCTTTTTTATTTTACATACTCGGTATGAAAGGGAGCCATAACCGTTAAGAATGTAAGAAAACGGTTTGTATTTACGACAATGCCTTTTAAACTCGACTTAGTTTAAAACTGCCCTGGCTTAATGTCATTAAAAATTCAGGCACTTAAAAAACGTCTTGTGCTGAATAGCTTATTATGAAACCAAAGTTTATACAAGCGATAAAAATGCATGGCATTGAATTAAGAATTTTTCCCGACGCTCTTTCTATAGTTAGTGCAAAATTCTAATTTTGAAACTCGATTAGTAAGCACGTGACGCTCACAAATTTTTACAATTTTTCTTATTCATGTGTGTTCATAATAATACAAAAGTCAGACTACACCTTGGCTTTCAAATAAACATAAACATACAAATGATTCATAATCAAAATACATAATTAGCAGTCACCAAATAATCAGCAGCATAATTAAAATTATCAGCAGACTTCTAACTTCCAACAGACGTTAGATTTTGTCTCTCTCTCTCCCACAGCTTTAGGGATAGAGTTCGAAACCGACGAACGATAGCAATTTAGAAATTAATTAAATATATGTGTGTGACTTACAACTATGTAATATAAGAGTCGGATTATGAGTCGGAGCTAACAGAGGTCAAATCGTATGGCTGATTCGGCATTCGTGTCGGCAGCTCCTAGTTACGTCAACGAATAGTACTTTATGGTGGCCGCCCAACGCTCTTAATCGTGTGGCCGAGGCCTCGCTAATCACTTTTATCGCTAAATGAACCTAAAAATGGACTGCGCAGCTTCAAGCTAGGGCGTTACAATAATGATTACTATATATATTTAGCTATTTTGAAAATTTGCAGTACAAGACTATAGATATTACAATAAAAAAATCACGACTTATGTAAATCAATAAAACAAATCTTTTGCTTTCTAATGACGTCTCATTTGGTTTAGCACTAATTTACTGGCACTCCCCACTTTGAATAATGATTACATTTACATGCATATGTCTATATATACATACATATTATGTACGTCTATATTTTTATTTCTATGGTTATTAATGCGAAAGTCTATTATTCTTTTAGTATAGGGATGGAATAATTTGTAGGTTGCTGTTAATAGTTCCAGAATCATTTTTGTAACATCGATATGTACCTACTTTTTTTTTCAATTATTACGAGTCCCTAAGACTAGAAATCAAATATGACAATACGTTTTGTTCGCTTTCTAAGGTATATCTAATACATTTTATATTTTATAGGTATTTAATGGCGAATCGTAAAATTAAACGAATGAATAAATTAGGTCACGTTTCTTATAAAGGCAAACAATTTTTACGATATAATTGATTAAAACTTTTACGATGCCCAGAAATATTCCCTGTGGAACTGTTTACAGAAGAATATCGAACAATATACGAAAATTATTGGATCGTTTTGGAAACTTGTTTATACTTACACGTTTTAACGTGCGTTTAAATATTTCCTCAGTTTATGAAACTAAACCTAGCATCAGACAAAAATGTTCTAACTCAAACAATAAGGCGTTGCTGGTACAATCTATTGGCAAAAAAATTTATTCTTAATTTAAAAATGAAATCAGTAAAACATGATTTCTTTTTAAGTTAAATGACAAACTACAGGTTTTTATGTTTGTATGCGTAAAAAAAGAGTTAAAAAATCTATTTCTAAGTTCCACGTGAAGGATAGTTAACAGTCTCTTGTCTTTCCATTTTGGTCGTGATTAAGCAAAGGGTCAAGAACTTCATCTTCCCCGGATCTAGTTTCAAAGGAAACTTCGGTAATTTATGAACGACTCGGGAAGAGTTTTTTTCACTAACAACCATTCGTCTCCTGAGAATTAATGCTCAAACGTAAACAATCCCTCTCAAACTTTTGTCTGTATTGTTTTCTGTAATTTCTATACGTCACCTTATATCATCATCATCTTCAAAGTTACTAACGCTTTCACCATTTTATTATTCGACACCGATTGTCTTCCAAAACGTATAGAATTGATGTCATAATCTGCTTTTACACGTTCTAGAATATCATAGACCTCCTACAACCTGCAATTTGTGTTTTTTTTTTAATTTTTTTTCCAAGAAAGTGTTACAATACTTTTATAGTTTTTAATTTCCAGTCTTTTTTAGCTTATCGCTTGATGCTTAGGCCAAGTGTCAAATTATTCATCAACACGGCTGTCAGTGCCCAAACTGGAGACGGACGGCTAGTACAGCGTGGCTGTTACCGACTGAATCAATGTAGAGACACCATAAACTTGCAGTCAGTGGTGATAATTTTTCAATACTAAACTGATTTAGGTATATTACTAAACTGAATAAATACTAAACTGATTAGGTATATTTTTATTGTCTCATTTAAGACCATTTTCAGTATTGGGTTATATAAATTATAGTGTTCGATAATGTAAGTGGTTTTTATATGAATTTTTATGAAATATAAATAAATAAATAACCAAAAAATAAAGTAGTAAGAGTGAATGATAGTCGCGCTAGCAACGTAATCGTATATATTATTATCTTTAAATGACCGGTATTAAAATAATTTCAATCCGGTTATAAATTCGTATTTGGTATTCAAGGTCTATATTTACAACATGACGTCTTATTTCTCTTTGTATTACTTTTTTCCGTGTGTATTCTATTTTCGGTCATGAATTATTAAAAAAATATTAAAAATAATTACGTTATATTTTTAGGGTGTACTATTTAATACTCTAACATTACATAATACTAATTCCATTACACAGCGTACGACTCTATTAATGAACACCTTTAGTTTATTTGTTCAAATATTGAAGATGAAAAGGATGTAAAAAATTGTTCAAAAGATTTTAAGCTTACGACATACATTGATTTCACTGATCTGAAATAAAAACTAAACAAGATGAAATAAATACAACAAATTATGTTCAATTAAATGTTACATAAAAATCCAAAATGGAGTTAAATTTAAAATATCACAGACTAACGAGTGACTGTATTATTTTGCACTGAATCTAAACAACCGGATCGTAACTACGTACGTAGTTCAGTTTCAGAATTAAGACCGATTGATCCAATTCAAAAGGTGAAAAGTGAAGGACCAATCTGAAGAGGACACGATATCATTAATTGCTCTTAATGCGCCTGTTCCACCAAAAACGGAGAACGGATAGCAAAACAAAGAATATAGGAAATGGTTGGAAAGTGGAAGTAGAGAGAAATATTACTGTTACATATAAAAGGATAGATAAAGACTGAATACTCTAAAAAACTTATTGCAGATACTAGTTAATAGGAATTTCGACATGATGTGAATTGTTTTTCACGCAGATAGTTGCTTATACTTACTTAAGTATATAGTATTTTTGTTTATTTTATTGGATGCGTATGCGTAGTTGATACCTACCTTCTTTAATCTTCTTAGTATAAAATTATTATTTAGCATGATTTTGGTAACAAAATTGCAATAATGGGATTTATTTCTAGAATGATAGAGATAGTATACAGACCAGTTTACAGATATGAAACATTTGGCCCTACGTGCCCTATGCCTACCCCGTAAGGGACCCCACCTGATGATATAATAATAATAATACGCAATAGTAAGAAATGTACGTATGCCAGCATACGTGAGACGGTTCAGTCGCTTATTAATTTCTCGCTTATAATGTGTAACGTCATTGTTTGGTTTAATTGTCTCTTATTAAAATCATATCTGGTTTTCGTTTATACGATTGATTTACAAACGAATAATGTCCGAGTATAATACCAATCGAGTTACGTAATTCAATATCTTTTATCAATTATAGAAACTGATTATTGCAATTGCAAATTGTAGCTAAAAAATATTATAACATAATATTCATTATTATAAAATAAATATCATTTATAATTCATTTTGAAACAATGAAATAATAAATCATAAATATCAAATGGAAACTTATACACAGATGAAATGTTACCGACTAATTTGCATTAAATAAAATAAGCTATTAACAAATAAAATTTCATGAGAAAATATTATATCATAATAGCAATCAGTTTAGGAACTTGCAAATTGAACACAAGACACAAAAAACTTTACGTACAGAATAACTTTGTATAATTGTTCGTTAGGTGGATCGAAAATTTATAATAACCGTGCGGCTAGGTGCGAAAATTTCCATAAATAACAAACAGTGTGTAAAAAATTAATCTAACATATGTTATTCCAATATATTTATCAGCATGGTTATCCTAACAACGAATAGTCATGTAAATAACATAAACGCGGAACGAAAGAAGCGAGCAGCGGTTTTCGGCCTTCCATATATAGACAATGAGTTCACTCAGCGAAAAGGTTGCACACACCTGTCGTATTTATGTATGCTAATTTGACGTCTATTGTTTGGCACTTAAGACCGAGGATTGGATGTGACTTCGCTGATTAGTTTTTGTATTATTTGTCGCGTGTTCGCGTAAAATTATTCGTGTCTGTGAGTCGCCATCTTAAACCCATAAACTTTGTTTGTGTTACATTGTTGGTGAATCGTAAAACTTGCTTATTCCACAAGAAAAAAATATTACTAGAATACAATAGGATTTTTTCCTTATTTTTTATGAAGTTCTAAGTCTTGTTTACTTAGAATGGTTCATTCCAAATAGCCTATTAACTATCTACTTACCTATACATGCATGTGTGAGGTTTGTATAATGTACACATATGTCTATCGTTTTTTGATGCAGTGACATAATATTTTAGTAAGACAAACGTAACTTTAATTTGAATAAATTATTACTTTTCTTTATTCTATGATATTCTTTTACAAAAACACATTTATGCTTTATACAGTTTCATTTCGAGCGAAAAATGATGGAACATACACTCGGCACTGTTTATCTCAGAAAAGGCTTAGAACAGATTTATTTGAAGTATTCGTGTTTCCACAAACCGGAGTAAATGTGTAAATTAAATAACTTTTCTATCTCATACCTTGTATTTATTTATTACGTACGTGAACAGGATGGAAATAAATTATAGGTATTTATTGCAATCAATGACAAAAGCGGACAAAAACACAAATAAAAATGAAACATTTTAATTAATTTTACCCTTTAAAAAAATCGCCCCACTGCGAGCCAAACTATCCCGTACAAATTCAATTACAGCTCTGGCGCACATTTTTTGTACCGAATCGTAATTTTTCCTACATACACCCGCTCACCTAACTTTTTGACCTACATTTTGATATATTGTGGTTTCGAAACTGTTTGAAATTAAAAATTGCGGCGTCGCTGTTAAGTTCAATGGGTTTTTACCACGAAAATACAAAGAATATAACATACGTATATGGCTGTGCCTTTGACGATGCGGTCTTTACTGGAATCGTCTAACGTTAACCATTGAAAAAGGAAGAATCTGACTACTTTAAATCTATCAAGATACGAAACAAATATAACGATTTATTTAGATGCCAAACATATATCATGAGTAATAATATGATAAGAACAGTAATTCTAGAGGTGGACACACAAAAACGAAATGAAAATTAAAGTACCTACGTAGCCAAAAACTGCGCGCTCAGCATAAGCTGTAGATATAAATCTTGATATTAGGATATTACGATCAGGAGATTTATCTAACGACGATAATGTATATTTACATATTAAGGTTTTTTGCCAAATCGATATTAATGGAAACGGCTTTGCTTTGCAACGAGATACATACCAACATAACAGGGAGATGTAAGCATAAATACACGAATGATTAACGCAAACGGTTTAGAAGACAGTAAGTATTACATTTTTTATTACGGTAACTTAATGTTTGTTTAAGTCAAACACAAAGAAATATTAATTTTTGTTTTTGTGTTTGACTTAACACTACCACCGTAGTGTTAAACCTAGTTGAAGATCAAAATATGATTGTTAGTGGAGATACCGCAAGACATTATTAGATATACCGAGATAGATAACTCAATTTTCATTTAATTCTGTTTTGCGACCTTTACATCACTTGAACACATTATATTATATGCTCGACAACTAGTGTACGTAAATATATTATGTATATTTTAGCTAAATGAATACATAGTGTATAAATATTTAAGCAACATTTGTGCACGTATTTCTACATATCCACCTAGTGAATTCATTAATTTTCACGAGACGCTCCAGCCAAATGTCTATCACTGTCATACCCTCACAAACTAAATATTAATGGCTGAATGTGGCATCTCGATGTTAATGTCAAACAGAGCTATTCCACCTCTCACTAGATGTGCCGTATGTTATTTAGCGTTCATAAAGAAAACATTCAAGTTGGAGGGTATTCGGAAAAATTGTTATTGTTCTGCCGACGCCCGAACTGAGCGGACGTGCCGCAGTGAACGTGACTGTAACCAGTTTCATATATTATTTATATTGTCACGTTTCCTGCCACAAACATGATAATTCAAGAGATTGCTTTTAGAAGTAAACGTCGACAAAATCTTCAGTTTGTTTGTATTATGCATATAAAGGTTTTTTTTATTGCATAGGTACATATATTTGCACGTAGATACGGTAAATTATCTTACAGTCGTTCCGTAAAATTTTACAATTTTAATTAATGAAGCATGAATTTTATGAAAGAAATATTAGGTATATACAATTCGTATAAAAAAGTCAACTAACTACACTATTTGAACATTAAAATAAAAAAAAAACTCATTCATATTTTAAAACTGACACATTCGGATATTACCATGATAAGTTCATCGTAGTACAAGTAGGTACTTACAGAAATGTACATATCGTTGTAATATTCGTAAACTTCACATGATTTTGGGTACTGAAATTAATTTTAATTATAAATAAGTACGCTAAAACCATAATCCAGAGAAGAATAAAATTGAAAATGAAAGACGAAGACAAAGTAAGATTAGACGTTTTCACGTATTAGTGGCAAAAGCGCAAACATTGCAGAGAGAACTCAACTGGCTCCCTGCCAGCGGATATATAGGTAAGCTGCAAGTATCTATAGACAAAGTAGGAATTTTGGGGGTCATTACAGTTTTTTGAAGTGAAAAAGTGTGACACTAGTATACCTAGAGAAAAACGAATGGTTCATTTACATTAGAGTAAATATTGTATTGATAAAATTCAAACGCATAGTTTATCCCCATCATCAACACTTTCGTTGTACAATTGTTAGATACAGATTTTTCTTGTAAGGAGAATTTTTAAATGCACAGGGTGATATAATACTAATCATATGTGGATAAGAAAATTGTACTCGTTAGAAAATATCGAGTATAACACAATGTGTTTCCTCGACGATTCCTCACTATAAAACATCATAAGGAATCCGTCACTGTTTTAATAAGTAATATTTAATCGTAAGAAGTCATAAATCGTACTAAATTATATCGAATATGTCTATATTACCATATTAATAGAATAGAATTAGAACTGCTTTATTTTGTTATACTTCGACGGATTCACGATTATTAATCTGTGTAAACAATATCAAATTTGACGGCTGCTAACAAATAGTAACTACTATTTACTATTATATTATTACCCCAAGTCTTTTACGGGACAGGCTGAAATAAAGATAGCACTAAGTGCCAAATATCTTTATTTTTATTCACCTACCATGCTTCTTTTCTAATTTCTATCTAACTAGCTTAATATACTAGCCGATTTATTTGTATAATGTAAATGTATAACTACGAGCGGTAACGGTTATACGCAATTTCTGTCGGCTATTCTACAGTTTATTCCAAATAAACAAAAATTCAAAATCCATTAAAATGAATAATTAAATAAACCTATGTTTAAACAGTAACGATGTTTGCATTATTTGAGAACCTAAATCTCATTTTCAATCAGAACACCAAATACAAACAAAACACAGTAGTCCTCGGCGACACTCATAATACTTCTCATTACACAACTCTGACGTAACTGTGAATCAATATTGATGAATGCCGATTAAATTGACACGATTGAAATCAGCCGTCTAATGAACGTACGCTTCGCTGTGTTCGAAAGACATATCAGACATAGGGGCTTTCCATATCGATGTTTCCTGTCTCATTACAATTTAATGTAGTTGTAATAAATTTCTGCTCCTACTTGGTACCTACTTCTTGTACTAAAACTTCCGATTTTTCTTTCCTTCTCTTCTTCCCTCTCTCTCTTCTTCAATTTTCTTTCCTGCTCTTTCTTCTTCCATTAAATATTGATGTTACAGTAGGTACCCTTGGAATGACTCTGATTTTGAAATCCGTTACTGTGCAGATTAGTGTGCAAAATATTGTTCATATCATTAATCCAGCTATTCCAGATTTCAGTGTGTGCATTGATTTTGCTAATACTACATATGTGACGTATCTCAAATCTTAGACCGCAGATCTCAGGCCTAAAGAGACCACAACATCACTTTGCTTGAGTTATATGTATGAGAGTATTATAGACACGTTGGTTACGAACGGTTTTCACATAACCCCAAATGTTACTAAAAGTTAGCAAATATTAACGTTTGGCAACGATAGCTTTGCGGCAAAAAAATGTTATGATAAAATTTGCCATTAGTGGATACGAAGCAAATATACCATTTTTGACTAAATGATCATCATGTCATATTAGATCGTTTAGTAATCTTGGGAAGAACGTTACTCAAACATTATACTTTCAAATATGTACCCTAATCAAATTTTTATTTTGAATTAGCTTCATGTTCAATTGAATTATGTTGTTTATAAGATACACTGCGTCCGAAAAAATTGACATTAATAATATGATTTATATGATTTAGAATTTCTAGTGGTGACCCGCACTGTGGATCAGTTTCCGATGTATGTCAATAGGCTCACCTATTCCATGGGTCGTAAAACGTAACTGGTGAAACGTGGGAATGTACTACACTCCTCTGTCTCTACCGCTTCGGGAATTACAGGAGTGATGTTATGTTTACGTCATAATGACAATACATGTCCACACCCCACATCTGATTCCAAACAAACTTCAAGAGCTTGTGTTACGGCAAGCAGACGGCTAATAAACTACATGTGTGTGTGTGTGTGTGTGTGTGTGTGTGTGTGTGTGTGTGTGTGTGTGTGTGTGTGTGTGTGTGTGTGTGTGTG
>DWME01003979.1:0-17137 GCA_018244795.1 Parelbella ahira ahira
TATATAATCTTCAGTATTTCCGTTTTAAATATATATAAATATTATACTGCCATGATGGTCCAGTGGTTGCAAAGGGGTAGGCAGAGGAATGAAGTAGACTAACACGTTTCGCTAGTTACATCCCAGTCCCATGGAATAGGAGGTGAACCCATTGCCATACACCGGGCACGGGAATTCTTGGAGGCAGTCGAATAATTAATATTGACTTGTTAATCGAATGATTTTCGACTCTAACGCCTTACAACAAATCAAAATATCAATCTTTAGCGATCACTTCTAATGTAACTAGCAACGATCACTTTGGCAAACGATAAACGTCATCGATATAACAATCATAATAAATAAGACACATAAATGTGTTGCTACAACAGTTATGCACGAGACCCAGTGATCTATTGCAGCGGCGGTCAGACGGATCGCTGATACAAACAACGCGGCAGAACAATAGGCGATACCACTCAATGCCACGACGTGTCCGCGACGGCGGCAGAGACGAGCTGCGCGCAATATAATAACACAGATAACAGTTACTTTGCGAGATCTGTACCTTAAGAGGATTTGTACATAACTGTACATGTGCGCGTATTTACGTATGTGGGTAGAGGTGAATTTATATGCTATCAAACGATTTATCTCCACATTACAGGGAATTATCTAAGGTAAGGATTTCACGGGAGTTGCAGTTCGAAATTTTGGTGTACTTTTGCTAGGAGTCTCCGTCTTGACCACACCTGACCTTGTAAAAAAAGGCTAAAACAGGTTTTGCTTATTAACAAACAGTTTGGTTTTACCTACATATTATTGATTATGTATGTCGGTGTATTGTACCGGGACCTAACTGAAAAATTGACCTGCTGGAGCGAAACTAGAAAAAAACTACATAAGGAGCAAAGTTGTTAATTTTACGGTCTCAATTATCAAGTTCATAAACGAAACTATTAGGGAAACAGATACAGTACATACAAAGAGCGAAGCGGTCGCTGGTATGACGAGGTTAATGGAAATCCATTGTGACGTCATGGCTGACGTTACTGAAACTTAAATATAAACAAAAATATTGATTTATTGGAAAGCGATTGAACGGTTACAAAATTACAGCACATTTGTAAACTCGGGAATCGAAAGAAATCGTATTGAAGAGCAGTCTTCAATATTAGGATGATTTACACATGATATGATGAAATAACAGAGGGGACAGGAATAAAACTACTAAAAGATGGTGGGAATGGAATCACCGAAAGGACGTTTTGATAATGGGGTAAATATATAGGTACATAAATATGTATGTATGAATTGCAAAGAATCCAGGATCGTGTGGTGGAAGCACGCAAAGCTCCAAGGAACGTAGCAGATATGTAGAGTATTATGAACCTAATGAAAAATAGCAGCCACTATACAATAATAAAAAGAATTCCATTCCACGACCCCGCGTTGTTAGCACGATCGCTTACAACGAAGCTCGTTTTCATTCATTTGACGGCAGACCTTATATCTTGAGGGAAAATTTCGGAATCAAAATGTGATATTTCTGATATACGGTGTGCCTATTAAACAGTGACTGCAAGGAATTGGAAAAGCACCGCGATGGAGCAGCGTGGTTGAGTATCGCGCAGTATTATCAGGGTCCTGGGAAGCGAGCTATTCTTAGCGGAGGACACGAAAAGAGTTACAGGTTCGTCTGCGAAAATACCACAAGACTACTATGGGTGTGATAATAATTAAATTACTGTAAAAACAAATTATTTGGCCCACTCGTGACTGCTGATACACTCTTCACTTCAAAACATGATATATGTAACACACACTCTATATTTTTTATCTGCGATCGGATATAATTACTGACTCTTACCCTAGTTTCAAACTAGGTTAAAATAAATACACCTCGACATTCTCTTGCGGTGGAACCCAACTATTGATGTATGGAATGAAATCCATCAAAACATACAATAATCATTACACACGCCGTCTCTGCTGCTGGAGATGACGACCTGTCCAAAGCCAGAGAAACACGTGACGTAGTCATTAAATCATTGAATACAAACGTTTTGTTCAATGAATTGCTTACAACATAAAAGTACGTGAAAATAATTATACGTCTTCACTTAACTCGGCACAACAGGAAACTCTACAGTTATTTTTATTGAACATCTTCAAACCTGGTCCCGGTCAACGGCATCGACGCATATAACATTTTCATTCATAAATAGCGACGAAGAAAATTGTAGACATGTCGGAGTAACTGTCGAATACGAGAGTACTTTATGTATTGGCTGTAGTAAATCATGTTCAATTTTTACATAACAACAAGCATGTAATTGCCCGAAGGGATTGGCAGAGGAGTGTAGTACGCTCCTACGATTTACGTCCCATGGAATAGGTTGTGCGCCTATTACCGTACACCGGCCACGGATCCAGACTGCGAGTCACTACTAGAAATTTCTACTAGAAAATCTATATTAAAAAATCCAAGTTAGAGAATCTAATACGTAGTATTCGATGGGATTGGAAGCACGGGAAGCATGGGATTCGAACCCAGAACCTCTAGATCGGCAGTCGCGCTTAGAACCACTAGACAAACGAGGTAGTTAGGTATATTTTAATTTAATCAAAAACAGTGTAATTGGAAATGCATTTTGTGCTAGTAGTCATAGCCTTAATAAATTTACGACCTCGATGCGTATACAATTGAATAAATAAACAACAATGAATTGTATATTTAAATAAATTTCAATATTTAACTTTCAACATGATTTACTTCCAATGAACTTTTAAATGTAACTACGGTTCGACCGGAGCGACTCTGTATGGCTTTTGTAATAGAGCTGAATATTTTACTATTTAATGTTTCGTGAGTTATTTATACACATGATTATATATGTACCGGCTTAACTCACGTGCGTTTTTCGGGATGGCCCGACTAGTTTCGGACCTGTACGAGGTCCTTCCCCATGAGCTCCCGCCGTTTGCAGTGAGGCCGCGGCGGAGACTAAAGTATTTATATATATTTGTGTTATAAAGCTAAGTATTATATTTGAATAAAAGTTCAATTTATTGATTGTGTCAATAAATTGAACTTTTTTATTATTTTACATAAAGGTGAATATGCGTAATATATTATGCGTAATATGTGCGTAAAATTACGAACAAAGTCGTAATTTTACGCATGAACACATTGCCGTTAAGTACTAAGATAAGGTATAGTAACAGAAGTATACTTTAAAATAAACTGTGTGTAATACATCCGAGTAATGACATACATAATATTATTTATTTATAATAAAAATAATAATAATATTTATTTATTATGTTCAACTCTGCTATCAGATCCGAAGCTTTGCGCAGCCTGCGCTAAACAGAGCGGAACGCTAATAAAATATAGAAATATAAATGATTAAATAGATAATTTATATAAATTACAATCACAAACAGATCAATATTCAAATGCGTGTGCAGTCAGGGCCACTAAACAGTAGACCAACACGCCAGTCGCTCATTTTAAAATGAACAATAGATATACCAACAGCGTAAACTACTCGCGCTAATCAAATAAGTGTGTATGATAAATAAATATAGAAATACACACATGTACCATGACACTGCACCTGTAGTTTTCTGAAAGGGTAGGCAGAGGAGTGTTGGTATTTATCCCGCGTTTCATCTTTTCTCTCTATACGTTCAATTTAATATGGGACGAACCTATTGCCAATTGTCATTGCAATAATTCAAGTACATACATATATTCAAAATAAATCTCATAAAATCTATGGATGTTATCTGTAAGGATAGAGCTATTAGGCACTCGATTATCTGTTATCCCGTAAGGAACCTGGCGTGAAGATATAATAAGACAAATAAGGGACGTCATTGAAAGCAATGCTGCTATGTGCAGAGTTCTTAAAAAGTTTTACGTCGCATATCGCGAAATAGTAACTACACGTAAACATTTACATGGACGCAATTTTCATAAACAGTCTTATAAACGAATGCGTTATTTTTATCGCTACGCATTTAGATTTCGTATTCTAATCTCAAGGACATGCAGAAATACTAGTGACATATAGACAAACAGCTAGCAGACGTAATATTGCAATTTAGTACTAAATTAAATTATTATTTTTGAAAGAAGAAAATGTATGGACAGCGTAATTTCCTCTTCAAGCATTCTTTACTAAGACCAAACTTTGTTAATGTGACTCAAAATATGGCGCATCGAAAATATATAATATTAATCCATAGTTTTATCTCAAAGCTATTCCTAAATCATTCAATCGGTTTATTTTTATATTTACATGATAGCAAATATATAATAGGGCCTTTTGAACTTTCAGTTATTAATCCGTGACTAAAACATTTCTTTCCTTGTATGATAATAATAATCCTGTGACGTCACAGTGTAAGTGTCACATTAATGTTGGTGGTGATTAATAGTTGGGGCGACGTGTGGCGCACTGCAGATGTAATACTTACGTGTGGGATTTTCCTTTTGGTAAATGTATTGCATATTGGAATGTTGGATTACCACGGATGTGAGAGGACGCTTTGTGTGAAAGAGTGTTGTAAAGAGCGGGGCGAAAATGAATAAGAGTATGCTGCGGTGATATGGATATTAAAAAAAAACATGGGAGACGAAATAATGGCAAAACAGATGTACAATGCCAATGTTGATGGTACCAAGTGCTGACATGTACCTTTGTACATTGTCGGATGTAACTTAAACGATAAACCTCTGTTAGACGTCACTTCTGTACATCTAACAGATGACAAGAGATCGGGGTCGAAAGTACTTATGTCTAAGCCAGCTGTTACCTGACGAAGTTCAGATCGGTTGAGGCGAGGATGTTGCGCAGCGTGCCCCACAGCGTCTGGTGTAAGTCCGTGACGGGCGCACCCCACCAGCTCGCGTGCCAGTACGGCACCTTCGAAGATATTATGCAGGTTACACCTGTAACAAACGTCTCCGTTCAAGTCGTTTACATACACATCTACATAGAGTCATGGCTATTTCGCATAGGAGTAGACAGACTTTGAGAATTTCTGTCGGCTAAACAAATTTCTTTCGGCTTTTCGGCTGTTGTTTCACCTGCTCAATACAATTGTTTATTTTATATTTATTGACTCTGATTTATATGTTCTACCGCCAGGCAAGAGGTACGAGGTGGCCACAACTGCTGATGTTACAAGGGAATCAACGAAAATCGGTTGATGAAATACACGAAACACACAAACTTGGTACAATATCAGGCTGAATGCCGTTAAGCAGGATTCGAGCAAAACTACAAGCTGATTGAACACTTACAAAGGTACATAATTTTCTTCTACCCTACCTTATTGCCGTGTAAATCTTCCAGTCTCTAATCTATATCCACTAAGCCCATTGTTATTATTATTACTATATCGTCACGTCCAATCGTTACTGGATAGGTAATGGGATAGTAACGTGCCTTAGTAGCCCTTTGTACTACCTACACACATCGAGCGGTCATAAACCCCTATAATCCCATTAACTGGACGCCTGGAAGTGGCGCGTGATGCAATTAACGACGGCAGTCTTATGTTGCACTTACACGTTATGCAACTATTGCAACCGTACGTCAAATAGACGATCATCATTATCGTCAGCCTACTCTCGCCCGCCGCTGGACACAGGGCCTCTCCAATGGCATGCCACTGAGCTCGATCCCTCAAAAGAGAATTAACAAAAAAAAAAGATTAATGGAAGAGTCATAAGTCTCCGAAACTTATTCGTATGGAGAAAGAGTCACGAACGGATAAGTAGCATGTGAGGCGTGTGTTTATCTGCCTACAAGTAAAGGACCTGGCGTGATGATATAACATTACCAAATGTAATAAGCGTTATCGCACTAAAACCATGATACATTGCGATGACATTTTTCAAAAATTAATGTCCCATAAACACGGTGTGTTGGCGGCGACATCCAAAAACGTAACACAGTCGTTATTGTGCTTCTCGTTTCAGACGGCTATGAATATCATCCATTATCAAATTAAATCCTTTTTTATACAAAACAACCCACATTTTATATAAAATTAACAGTTCTCATACATATTTATGTTACCAACCGATAAACAACTTATTAATGACTAAAAATCCAGTTGTACAAATCGTCAACGAACATTCCAGAATGTATTCGATAGATTTGTTTATACATACATTGTATAAGTCGCTAAAGGCACGTGGCAAAACATGTTACATCATTTTTGAGGTGTTTTTATACGTGTGTATTTTATTTGGTATGTACAAGGAATATCAGAAGACTCCAAAATCAACGTGCCTGAACGAAGAGAGTGATTAATGCAGAAGAAAGTTTTTTTGTTTCCATCCTCTGACGCCAATAATTTTCAGATCGTTCTCGACGCCGTCCAACCATTGCAGTTCGGATTCGGTAGCATTCCCCTATTCCACGGTAGGACGTATACCATAACAGGCGAATCGTGGAAGTGCTACTAAATTCCTCTGCCTACCGCTTTAATGAAAAAAAGGCGTGATGTAATGTATGTGCTTTTTAAGTCTTAGGCTCGTATTTCTCTAAAATCGCACCAGTTCGTGAGCTGGTGGCGGTGATGGCATGTAGCACGCTTGCTTACTAAATGCATGACACTCTGGTCTCGTCAGTCTTCCGTTTGCACGTACGTATTTTAAGCTACATTTTGCTACAACAAAGGGTGAATTAATTTAACGCCCGGATATCACTTGACAAGGGAATTGGCAAGCGGCCTAGCGAGCCAGCTGACGACGAGAATTTATTGGCCGGTTTCACTTTACAGCCCTGTCATATGGTCCGATGCCACTTTAAATTTTGATACAATACAATAATACCTCATGTATAAATACCGCAGCGTGTACAACAGAGGACAACATGGTCGTAACAATCGGCAGTTTTATCGCTAATAGAGCGATCTCTTCCAGACCGGCCAACGTTCAGAAAAAAGTATATTTAGGTGATTTACCGTTGAACAGTGAACACGCTGCGGTCGGCGGCAGCTCATCGGGAAAGATAATATGTATGTTTGAAATTAGTTAGGCTGCACTGGAGAAAACTACGCGAGTTAGTTCGATGGATAATTTTATCATGTTTGTTTATTTGTCCATGATGTAGAAGTGTGGCACTTTGTGCACTCCGCCTATGCCGTAAAGGACCTGGCGTGAAGATATGTATCTAGAGGTGTATGTATCTTTATTCAAATGTTATTATGGAACAAAAGAAAATATTGAATTACAATATATCTAGGTCTATCTCAATTTTCAGGAGCAATATGTTACAGTAGATGGGAAACCAGTCTACGTCATGTTTTGCAGCCGCTTTTAAAACCATCGATGAAGTTTAACGACAGTCATACGAATCGCTCATCCAACTGAGTTGTTTGAGATTTGCAACCGCATCAGAGGCGCGACCGCTTCCAAAATATGCGGATGTACAATATGTATAAGTATATATGTATATGAATATTTTATATCTATTGAATTATTAGTTCAATACGTTATGCTAATTAAATGTTGCAACATTTGCATTTTTCGTGCGGTTTATAATATCAATAAATCCTTTGAAATGAATATTATTTACTTAATTTATTGTGGCTGGGAGAATCATCCAACCATTTTTATCGACCTTTAACCTTTAATGTTTTTTCAACCCCGTGAACACACACGCGCAGGCACACACGCACACACTCACACAACGACATTAGCTCACCTTAGTAATTTTAATGATTATTACCAGTATCTATCATTATTATTTATCGATTCTACTTTTTTACTCATTATTAGTGACAAACAAGGATCAATTCCTTTTAATAATCTAGTTCATGCTCTATTAAGTTAGTATCTCACACTTTCAGTTTATTAGGCTTAAGCTTAAGCTTTAGCAGTAGGTAATCTGCAGGGCTGGTCGCTAGCGTGTTGGTAGACATTAGTACACAAACATAATGAAGAACTTTAAGATGTGTAGGTTATCTCACGATGTTTTCCATCGATGATCATCTGACGATGGTAAATAATTAAAAAAAAAACGTACGTAACTTTATATAATTGAGAGTTTAAAATAAAAACTAATAGGTTTTCTCAGCTAGTAAATAACACAATTAATCGATAGTCAGCGTGGGAATTATGTATGTATATAGCGATATAGCTCGATGCCGCACCGACTCCAGCCTGACCTTTCGCTGTTCAAAAGTCAACTAATATTATCGATAGCGAAACAACATCAGCGTATAACTCTATATCTGATATGACGGTACATACACACAGAAACAGTGTGAACTTATAAATTGTATAACGTACCTACTTATACGAAAATGGTATATAGGTACGCATAATATATTTTATATGTTTACAAAGAAATATTGATATGCCATTTCCTTGGGCCTCCCATTCTGGGGCAGACCCCGGGTCGAACAGCTGAACGATAACAGGGTTGAAATAAAATATGTAGGGGCATGTTGAAATATTTTAACACTTAAATATACCTACTTGTTTTAGTAAGGCCGCCACGGTGTACCTATTACCTTCGCCTGGGGTCCACTGGAGTATAATTGCAACTGAGCATAAAACACTTGCCCTTCCTAACCTCCAGTTTTTAGGTTACTGTATATACGAATAAATATCTTGAGCGTGATAATAAGGGACTGTTTTTCATTTAATTTTTAACATAGACATGAATTTTTTGCTCACTGCCCACTCTGTAAGAGATGTGGCGTGATGTTATGATGGTAGATGGTAAACATTTACGAACAATCGACTACTTCGGGGATCCTACCTATAACAGCATAATGGTTGTTCGTAGTCGCGGAACAGATCAATGCCCAGCAATGGGATCTAAAAACTATCTACTAACTATCAGCTGAATATATGCTAATTGGAATGTGGTTTCGTTTCGCAACCACATAACATTCAATGTCAGCGTTAGCATTAAAACCGTAACAACTTTTACCGTGACGGGTTGACGAGAATCGTTCTCTCAAGGTACCCTCGGTTTTGGTTTCGGTTGCGGAATAGCTGCCGCTGCGCTCATTTCTGCCGCAAGCCAACCTTCGACTATCGAACTGCAGCAACTTTCAACTGTGCGAACGTTTTTGAGTTTCAGGGAGATGTTTCGCAATGTTGGGTTGATTTGGATCTGAGGTCTTTGGCAACATTGGGTGCACTTTTGACCTATTCTGACGTTATGTACAGGCAGATTGTGCGCCGAGTGCCATCTAGCGATCAAATTTAATAATGGTAATATTGTAAGCTTAGGGTATTGGCTCGACAAAGGGACAAATTGAAAATAAATACCTTAAGCGTAAACATATTCCACTCAGGACTTATGTTGATTGTTACTTATATGAAAAATACATGTACATTATGTAAAAAAACGTTACATGAACACAAATAACAGTTGGTGACCATTTGCTAGTACAAATCTATGAAAATACATGCAAGTTTTAATTATCTATTGTAAATTGTGTTTTCTATGCCAATTTCCGCCATCGCGACACCAATATTTACTAAGTAGTGAATATATATAGAGAACATTCACTGAAATATACGGACGCTAATATTTTTATCCAAAACCGAGGTGACGGCGCAGATGGTGCGATGTCAGAACCCTTATAAACAAAACATCCTTCGAAACACGAAACAATATTACCCACTGACCCAGTTGTCCGATATGCAAATACGGATTTATTTTTGAAAGTGAACAGGAAAGACACTTCAGCCAATATCAATTATAAGCAAGCCAACCTTGACGTATAAGTAGGATTCGTTAATATTGCAAATCGGGCGATAACGTTTAAAAAACGACCCATTTTTAATACCGTAAGATACGATTAATGCTAATAAGAATCGTACCTATATTTTTCATATTCGATGTTGTGTAACTAATATTTACTATTTTACAATACATTCGTAATTATTAACAATTTTCAAAACGAGTCACTTCTAATCTATTCTCGCTAGTTCTATTTCATTACATTTAGTCCCAGCTTTTTCTTTCAATCGGTTACTTCGTCAGTCGACGCTTTTGATTTTAGTTATTTATTTTTATTCATTGACTAAATTAATGGGAAAAAAACATGAAATAAACTTACATATTTAATCAAGTGCACATGCACCGGTTATCTCTTATCGAGATATATTTACGTAAAGTTAAGAAAGGAAACGGTATGTAGCGAAGGAATATCGCTCGTAACTGGAAAGAGATAAACAGGAAAGATAAATAATATACGTCTGTATGTATATTCGCATTATATATAAAGACTATACTGTACTGTACTGTAAAAGGAAAGGAATGGAGAAGACGATGAAGGTGATGAGAATGATGAAGATTTCGAAGGAAAGGTTTCGAGAATAATGTTGCATGAGTTTTCTTTCAAACATGACAGAGAGTCAGAGTTTGAAACAAACGATGAATATAAATTCCACAATGTAAGATTTGCACTAAGGAGTGAGAGAAAAAATAAAATAAAGTGTATTACAAAGTAACAGTAAGTTTCATAGATTACTGGCGCTCTCTAGAGAAATACTGCGGGATATTTGAAGGTCGATGCTATAACGGAACTCCAAGTCAAATCATGTTAGTATACGTAAAAACAACACACCGACGTGGAAATAATTAGCAACTCTTATTGACACATGAAAATAGACGCATGACGATGAACATTGAAAAGTAGATCAAAATACAATAGGTTAAAATCAAAATAAACACCTACTAGGTTTGTTCACATGTGAAGACAAAATTGGCTGCCTGGTACGATTGAACGAACTAGTACAGTTCAACGAACTACAGCGATATAATATGCAAAAAATCACTATGTTCTTTTATCCCACTGTTGGGGCGAGGAACTTTTGATTAAGCTTACCTTACTGCGAGTATGCAATTTGACGTACACTATTTGTGGTAGGTAGGATTTAGGTTTCAACTATTGTACGAGCTTTTAATCAGTAGGAATTATGGTCTGAAACTGCTGATCGTATTAGAAATTTGTACTATCGTTTATTAAATATCACTCGCTAGATCAGGCAACGTGCACGTAGAGTTCTCCAGAATGATCGCTGATATGTTTTATCTCCGCCCACCCACAAATGGCCCAGTAGTATATATTATTAAACTTTAATTCTTTTCATTTCGAGACAAATATATTTCCATCAATGAGCCAATATATGTAGGCAAAGATACATAGAGATTAAGAGCATATTGTCGAAAATGTAACAGTTCTTAGAATAAGAATGTTCCAGAACGATGTGATTTAATTCCGTTGCTCAATCCAACCCAAACACCTTGGGATAACATTTAACTCGCGATATGTAACTTATGGATTACATTTGCATTAATTATCACATTTGCTTATATTCGTATAAGCTTATAAATAATATTTTTATTATAATTACCGACAAGTTTTATTATGATGACAGCCGTTCTCTGCCATTTTTGACGACATTAAGTAAAAAATACGACCTATTGATATTTTTGCAAACAAAATAAGTTTAATAATTTCGTAGGTCACAAATAAATCGATTTTTTCCCCGAATATTCATGAATAAAGTTACTACTATTGTCAGAAAGGTAAACTGATTTTCTAATATAATCATCTTTCGTATTGGACTAGTTTTAATATATTTATCATATAAATTATAAAACTGGTAATATAGTTGAACGATTTGATCGTTAAATTGTGCTTAAAACGAAAAAAATATATGAGCACCTTCTAAATATAGTTCGAACAACGCCGTTCTTACCGAAATTGTCTCCTGCCGAGAACTTCTGCTCTCAACTTTTCTATATTTATTTAAAATTACCTTTAAAAGCTAAAATTATATTTATAACTGTAATTAGAACAACGAAACGTGTGATTGATTGTTTATTGACGGCCATTTAAGTGCTTATTAAATTTCACAAATTAATCTGTGAGAGACATCCTCAAGGGATAACCAACGAAATTTTATATAATATATTTTTCTGGGTTTCAGGCATTCCATTCTAAGAGCATTTTTTACAACCAAGATTATCTTCAAATAGTGTTTTTATGAGCTAAGATAGTATTAAGATATTTCTTGGAAATGTCTAGTTTAGTGGACGGTTTCGACTAGTAGATATAAACATGATCAATAGTTTAGACCTAAAACTCCCATTAGGACCCGTTCAATGAAAGCACCAGTAATTGTCGGAGTGGCCTTGCCAACGAACGTTTTCAATCAAGGAAAACAATCGAACGACAGAGTATAAAAAGTTGGGCATTATACAACACAATCGGTAAGTAAACAAACAATAAACAATGAACAATGATGACGTAACACGGCCAATAGAAAAACATTAATTGCCTTATTAATTAGTACTGCTTATCTATGCGTAAGGTGTTTTTCTTAAGCTTGTTTATGGCAATCGGCAAACAGTCATGCCGTCCACTTGATGGTTAGCTATTATTTTACAACTTACATGTACTTTTGTAATTTTTTTAATTTTTTTTATTCTTAGGGTTGTAGGTGAAATATCTAAGATTTTCTATGAAGAAAAAACTATCTAGAGAAAATATCTGTCTAAGAGACAACAATCTGAAGACGATAAATTATCTTTCATGTTTATCATCATCATTAATCTTTTATCATACATATCTCTGTAGTATAAGGGTATCCTGTAAGATTGAGATTTCTAACATCATAGTTCAACACACGTAAATTAGACCGTGACAAGTATAGGTGCTAGACACAAGGACAAAGTATTCTTGTACGTCGCTTTGTAACAAAATCTGGTTAGACATTCTTAAGATTCTCTTCTTTTGTCTTTTTTCAAGTCCAATTTCATCAAGATGTGCTTTATAATTCTTTGCGATTTAACGTTTGTACTTAGAATGTTTTCGATCGCGGAACAAAATGCAAAAAACTTAAAGAAGCTGGACAGCGTAATACATGAGATTGGCACGTCATCTTTCGGGAAGTAGTGTAAAATTGGCATTGTGTACAATAAAGAAACTTCTCTATAAATATCACTAGACATTTTCTCCATCATGTTGATGCTCACGTTGATCAGCTAAAACGCTTCGTCAATTTCTGGTGACGTTTCGCAGATCCGATACTGGTTCTACCGAGAGCTATTGCTTAGTGTTACGACGTGCTTGGTTTCAAGAACGTACACATCTGATATCATCGACCCTGACCGTGTGGCGGCGAGGACGGTGGAGAATGCAAATGACACCGAGCTGAATCCATTGCCGCGACGTGATACTGTGGCGCACCTCGTTGGTATTCCACTCGCAGTATCGATGAACGATACGACCCTGCCGATTTGGTCGATCCGTGCATTCGATCTGTACGTTTGTCCATCACCATTTATCCTTTCCTCGTTGTTTTATACTTCTACAGACACTTTACATATCTTGATACGTAGATCCGAATTGAGCTTTACATACAGTATTATCGTTATTCAGTCATTAGTCTGTATTAGTTCTGTTTTAGATGGATACTAGGATGGCGTAACGACCCAAAATGAGTCTTAGTCTCCGACACTAAGATTTGCCACTTCGATCTGTCCCGCCCCATCTCCGGCCAGTCCTCTACCTGGAGATATAGGTATTTCCTAATGAACACTAAGGTTATTCGGTATAAACGCCTTCATGGATTTTATGGATAGTATTCTTCTTCTTTATAGAATCGATTAAAAACCGCCAATATGAGCTTTTATACTATTAGATTCAATTCTCACGACGATTAAACATTTTATTGATCCATCCGTCTGACGAGCTGCAGGCAAATATACACACAAACATGGATTTAAACGTGACGTAGGTACATATTTACATAACAAACACATAAAGGATGATTTACAGACACGTCTGTGTGTTTTAAGAGTTGTAAATAGTAACAAATTGCGCTTGTGTAGAGATGTTTTGGCAGAATGCAGCGGAAAAGTGAAATTTTTCTGTTGCACATGACGCGCGCGGGTCGCGTTGTGGTTATTAAATAAAAATCTATAATTCGAATGAAGGTCATCACAGACGTAGCTATAATATACATATATTAGGTATTATATTACGGAGTCTGCTAGGTTAGAAATTTTTGGCACTCCATACTCTCTGCCTATACAGGGGGACTCGTGGTGAAGACATTAATGAATTAAATATATAACGATAATAATAATTGCCCGGTGTATGGCAATAGGCTCACCACCTATTCTCTGCCTACCCCTTCGAGGATTACAGGCGTGATGTTACGATAATAATAATATTGTGGGACTTCTCCACGAACAGCCACACACAGATTCTAAATTAAGAGTCAAGAGAGCTTGTGTTATGGTAACCAGGCAGCTGATAAGCTACATACAAACACACTAACCAGTAGAGCAAACAACGGTCCAGACCAATGTATTACAGCTATTTAGTGCATACGATAATATGTATCGCGACTGCCTCGTTGGTCGAGTGGTCTCAAGCGCGACTGCCCGTCGAGAGATCTTGGATTCTATCCCCCGATCCAGTAGGTGGATTTTTCTAATTTAAAATTCCCAGTAGTAGGTCGGAGTCCGGCTTTTTGCTCAGTGTATGGCGTAGGTTGTCCCCTTATAAGGGGAAGATAGGTAAAGGAGTGGTACTACACTACTTTACCTACCTACCCCTTTGGGGTGTTACAGGCACGATGTTACAATAATATGTACTTTAGCAAAATGCGACGGACATTAACTATACTAAAATATATACCTTTGCGGTCATTATCTGCGAGATAACATGTCTTGCCGTATCTATCTTTTCACGTTATTGGCGACATAAGAAAGAGATATGCAGGTATATCATACATGTTATAGCTACGTGTGCGGTCACTTAAGCTTTACTATAGAAAATATATTGCAAGCTATCGTTACACCCTTTGCTGAAATATACATATTATAGCTACGTCTGTATTGTGGTAATGAGAAGAGACGTGACTCATGCATAATTACAGTATTTTTTACTATTAAATATTACGTATTTATACATATACCTACATTATTAAAAGTCGCGCTAACTTAACACGCGTGTTTTCCGTTATATCCCGACTAGTTTCGCATCTATTTGCGGTTCTCATCTGTAAGTAGCAATTTATATAACATGATGCCTGTAATCCCCGAAGGGGTAGGTAGAGGAGTGAAGTAGACTCCTGTTCCACCAGAAACGTTTACGTCGCCCATGGAATAGGTGGTGATCCTATTGCCATACACCGGCGGATCCTGACTCCGAGCCACTACTAGAAAAACTAAATAGGAAAATTCAAGTTGGAAAATCTAATAGTAGGTACTGGACGTTAGTTCAATTTGCAAACACGATATAGACATTGGCACGAGAGCATTTAGTATTAGTATCGGTCATATTCAAAGTTCGAAACAGACTCGTGTTCGGTACTGAGCACTAAGGAGGTCGTCTCTAGCACGCCTGCACGTTGGTCGCCAGCCGCATCCTTCAGACCACGTCACCGATTGCTTTTATAACAACTGTTCCGTCTACGCTTTCGTTAAGTTTGTCAATATGTACGTACGTATTTATAACACCAGGTGGCAGCTTCAATATTTATCTGAACAAATGTAACATACAATTTATACAGTTCATGACGTGCAAATACAGCCAGGTAAAAACTTGTGTGATTTAAATAAATATACACGCGTCTCATTATATATTTTATACAAATGTGTTTAATTCATTGTTCTACTTATTTCCGCGCTGTATCATTTCACGAGGGCAGGAAAATTTAAAGTATTCAATTTTTTGTGATAATATCAATGCCTGAACAACCGTCGAGGGTGAGTTTATGTCAATATCTGAGAAACTGTTCATCGTCAAACTATTTATCACCTCAATTTAGAAAGCGATATCCTCTCGAATAGTGATGGGTTAAAGACACCATGAGTCAGCCGACTTAGTAATGTGCAATTCTATATCCAGATTACCATTGTGGAAACACTACTAAGTCACTAAGCCAGTCGTTAAGCAGTAACATGTACATCGTTTGAGTTCTTATTGACGGTTGTAGTAGATTAGCGTTCGAATGTTACTCAATAATATCAACACATATGTACCCTACATATATGTACATGCCTATTTATCTATACACTATTTATAACTGAATACATCGTGACGTACACCTTAACTTGTGAACCGTGGAAGCGTACTAAACTCTTCTGCCTACCTCTTCGGGGATTATAGGCGTGGTTTTAAATGTTGTGACTACATTCGACAAGATTGCGTTGCGACTGCTAGCAGTAGATGAAGAACGACTATCCCATAATTTAATTACGTACAAGACTGCCTCGTTGGTCCAGCGGTCGCCAGCGCGGCTGTTGGTCAAGAGGTCCTTGACCCCCGGGCGGGGCAAAATATTATTAGCTTCTTACCACGCGTATATCTCTAACTTGATACACCCAGTAGACGCATGGTGCCTGACTTTCTGCAAGGGGTGGCAATAAACTCACCGCTACACCATTGTGCGATGTATAACAGATGAAACCTGGCAGTACCTCTCCTGACTCCTCTGCCTACTTTTTTCCGGGAAATACAAGCGTGATGTCGAGAATAAAACTTAAAGTAATAGTTAAATACCAATTTAACGATGTCTGAGCCACAAAATAATTGCTCAGTTTACGTACGAGTGTTGCCGGTGGGTATTCTAAAGAGACACGCCGAGGACGAGACGGTCGTCGGCACCTCGAAGACCTTCAGTGATATTTGAAGGACACAGTCTAATATAAGATCGTTAAAATTAGACAGCGCTAGCGTCCCTCGCGCGCGTGCCAAACGTCGCTCGGTTTGACCATGTCTACTATAACGACTGGGATACTCATTGAAATGTGTACCGGCAATTTGTTTCTCGTGAAGTGTTTCTCTCGGTCGGTGTGCGGTGTGCGGCGCGCGAAATATTCGAGCTCGTATTTATACATTGAGTAGCTTGAGGTTAAACATATGTACATATGTTGCAGCTTTTTATTATAGACTTTCTCAGTTACAACGATTTGATTTTTTAACATATTGCAAATTTCAAATATCTTGTAGATATCAAATTTTAGTTCAGTTATTAATAGTTTATTAATATTTAGGCAGTGATTGCCTAGTGGTTAAGAATTCAGCCTCTCACTCCGGGGGTCCTGGGTTCAAATCCATGGCGCGCACCTCTTTATAAAAG
>DWME01003980.1:0-17135 GCA_018244795.1 Parelbella ahira ahira
CGAGAGAGTGCAGTACCTTTTTGCCTGGATCATAAACACTAGCAAATTTTCATTACTATTCCCTATCAACGGAAATACTTGTTGAGCAGTCGGTTCTATTTTATTCATCACTGTTAATCTCGGATTTTTTTAGGTTTTCACTAGTACAATACCTGCCCTAATTGAACATAGAGTTTACTAACAGATGCATTGCTAATGATAGAAAGTTAATTTTGATGTCAAAGTTTTTAATTTGCAATTTTTCAAAAGCTGCCTGACAAATTGTCTCTATTTTCTTAGCTGACTCGCTACACTTAACTCGTCGAAAGTTCAACAAGTCTCTAAGCACTATGTGGAAAATGTAGGTTAGAGCCGCTTTTAAAAGGTCCGGGCTAACGTATTTATATGGAAGTCGATTGGAACGGCTGGAGCAAATGGGTTAAGTACACCAACATGTGGCGACACTTAAGTTACACTTCGCAGTGGGTAGGACGTATTGAGAAGTAAAGTAGTTATAGTTATCAAACCAGCAGCTGGTTTTAGATTAAAATTGTCTTGTTTTTGACTGGTGTTCTCGTTGTGACATGTGACAATGGTAATCGGCGGTTCTAAAGGCTTATATTTAATCTTATCGTAACTATACGTTCACTTTACAATTCATAATTTTTCCGAAGACATCGATTTAAAATAATACTATATTACACATACTTATCACTTAATAGAAATAAAGGAGAATAAAGTGGGGACATGCTTCGGATTTTTTAAACTATAAGAACTTCTTCTAAATTACTTTTTGTCAGCCTACTGTTTTGAGATCGACTTATATTACAGGAGTAGGTCTCCCTCGCAGCTTCAAATGATTTAAACAGAACTCAGAATTGCTTAGAATACATTCCTATGAAGCCGGGCTTAGTCATTAAAAGTAAAGATTTACGGGTTAGTGTGTCTTTTATTTGAGTCCGAGCAGATATTGCATTTTTTTTAAATTCAAGATTATAATTTGGATAATAGACTAACAATAGTGATACATCATAGCAATAATTATAAATATAATCATAATAATAATTATAATTTTTATTTGTGAAATGAAGTCCAATGCATTTCATAGTTACTTAATTTAGTTCATCCTCTTATTTAAAATATGATTGCTTACAAGGTACTTATAGTTTTTATACAAGGAACATTTTCAAACTGTCATTATTTTAAAACTCTTTTACAGTCTATATGCACATTTTTCATTCTCTTATCTACAAAGCAACTGTAAGAGTAGGGAAGTAATAAAAACTGCAATTCTGAGAACATTTGCAGGTAAAGTTGTATGTAGTTAGATGTTTCAAACAAATGAGAGAATTCTGAGTTTTTAAGTTATCGTGTCATTTGTTCGTGCAATGAAACCTCCGTTTCACATAATAATCACATAATAATCATATAATGTACATTTAATTTTCACTAAATACTTAACATATAGCTTGCAAACGCTTTATCTTACTTCCAAACAGTTTAAACATTCTATTAGGCTATTTTCTAGCTTCTTTTGTATCCATGATCATAATTATGTGTTGGCTTAACTCACCCGTGTCTTTCGGGATGGCTCGGCCAGTTTCAAACAAACAGGAGGCCTTTCTCCATGATCTACCGTGGATTATAGCGAGGATAATGTTTACCCGTTTAATTAAAAAATAATTATTATTATCAACATTTTTTCTTTGTTCTCGTTATTATGGCGTCAAACGTGCATTTTAACGTGTCGGTTCGTTATTAGCGCACTAGTAGAACAAATCAACATAGTTAATAGAACTATTTAAACTGCTCGGTGGATGTGGAGGTAGTTTCCATCCGGGGAAAGTTGTGATGAGATTGCATAGTACACGCGCCTCATAACACTGTACTACATAGTTGATAACACTAATCTGTCACGTGTCTCCAGAAGTCGTGTTTGTTTCGTTTAGTAAATTCCTTTCTTTGTCACTTTTAGATTAGGGTGGAGTTAAATTGTAAACAATTCACTGGATGTTAACATTAAACAACGATACCGTGAGATATCGCACAAATATCAATAGAACTGAAATGATTAAGTTTTTCCTACATTTCTGGTTCTCTAAGTTTCCGTTACAGTCAATTGCAGCCAAAAATCCTGGTGTCAGCGAAATTTAGACCAAATACCCGCCGAAATTTCAGCCCGACCGAAACTAATGCACGTCGCTAATTCGGGCACTGGAAGACAGGCTGGGAACATGAACAATTCACTCGTTGCTTCGTGAAATAAACCTTAGTGCTCTGACTGGTGTTCAGCGCTAGATCATTCGATATTTAAAGAGTATTTTGTTCGTTACAATTACAAATTACGATTCGAATTAATTGTTGTAAAAAAGAGTCCCATGCTCTGACAACTAAGATTTACTTGGATTTATGACTAAATTACATTTATTAAGAGAATTTGAGGCTCGGAGTCTAATGCTAACACTATGATGATATTCTTGCGATTTTTAAATTTTAAAAACTCGTTTAATAATTCGAAAATCAAATTGACTTTCCACAATAACTTAAATATTCAATTTAATTTAAAAGTAGGAAAATTACTAAATTTCCGTTCTTGTAATCACACTACTAAATACGTATGACAAAAAAAAATTTATTTCTATATATTCCTGTCCGCATTTTACTACAACTGGAAACCGTATTTCATATTCTATTTGAATAAATTTTGTAGAAAATTTAGCGGTGCATTCAATATAATCTTATTGGAATTTCCTTCTGAATCCCGCAGTAGCCGCAACTGCATATGTTGTACTGAATTCGATGTATAATTTAAGGCTTCATATAACTTTCACGTGAACACCCCTACATAAAATGTTCAAATTTAACATTAAAATTTCTATGAATAAAATTTAAATTTAAATTATCCGCTATTAAAAACAATGATACATCTATTACATCTTACATACATCTGATATATCTCGATATTCTCTACACATTCCTTCAGGTATATTTTATGATAACACAATTAACTTTGTCTCAATTGTCAATTCTTCAGTTGGTTTCGGTCGAATGATTCCCATAATTTTAAGTGCTTCTAACTCTATTTTCTTATCATACCATATTTGGTCATAAAACGTTTACTAAAACCTAGTCAAATATAAAGAGACTAAAATCACGAAATCGGTCGTTATAGGCGATAATAAACGTAAGGTAACATCAAGCCTGAAATCTTCGAAGGGGCAGACATAGGAGTGCAGTACACTCCCGCGTTTCACCTTCACGTTTACGTCCCACAATGAAATAGGTTGTGAGCCTATTGCCATACACCGGGCACATCCAGACTCCGAGCCACTACCAGAAATTTCTACAATAATATTACATGTATGTCCCACGATGGAATAGGTGGTGGTACTAAAAATGTTAAAAACGGTTACGCGAATATCGATTTTAAAAAAAGGAATATACCGAACAGCGTTGAACGTTCACAGCGGATCATAGACACTAGCGCGGTTCCAACCGCCAATCCTCTTATTTCCGCTGTCGTCCGCAGCGAACCGTACTCGTTCTCGCTGGTTGACGCGTCCAGTACAAGTGCGAATTGAGTACTAATACCGGTTTGTGAGTGGAGCGATACACTCCAATGCGTCAGTGACTTAGCTTGTGATACTTTAAAACGTGGATGTCTGGTTTCAATATGTTGTGCTATCGGCGCAGTGGGCTTATTAAATTGTTCTATAATATTTGGACATTTCTACATATGATCGTCTACTTTCGAAGTAAGCTTAGAGTTTAGGTCATGGTGATCAAATGGTTGATAAAATACACATATACGTTTAAATATATACTTATAAAAATACATTTTCGTCACCAAGGCACAGGACAAATTATTGGTATCTAAGCCTCTGGAGGATTCTAGTGTGGCATTTAAATTACACTCTAAATACGGTATGTAGAAATGTGATCCATCAAAATCATGACACTTAAAAATCTATTAAGATTATCTTGTAATATGTACATATGCATAGGTACTGTAAATAATTAAGGAGGCATTCCAGCTAGGTGGAGTGACGAAATAAGCAGTGTAGTTGGAGGTCAGTGACGTGCTACTGGAGAGGCCTATGAAATAGGATGATGATGATGATGAAGATGATGATGATGATGAAGTAATAAAAGAATTTTACTATGTAATATTAGTGATTAAAAAGTAGATCTAAAAAGAAACCGCATAAATTAAGTCGGACTCGCAGTAGTTAATGCGGATAAAACAAATTACTCACTAATTGGTATAGAGGAGGACGGCATTGGTTGAAGTTAAAAAAACATTTTAAATATTTAATTTAACTTAGAGTTAATACTAGGCTGTAGACTCAGATCAACATCAATCAATTATAAATTTAAAAAACTGCAGAAACTGCATATAATGAAGATTTGCATAATTTTAAAATACTGCCTTTCATTAAAAAATTCCCAGCAAAAATTTCCCCATTTTCCTTCAGCATCGAACATTATTCCTTTTTTAAAGCGTTAGGTATTTCATCAAAGAATTCCTTTGCTGTTAACGCTTTTGTGAAAAAAACCCGCGGTAATCTCATATTTTGTACAACATATATAAAAGAACAAAACACAGGGACTGAATAATTTTAAAACATTGTTTTAATGTATGAACAGTAACATTGAAATATATCAATATGCTGTGTTAATTGAAGTGAGATGTGAGAAAAAAAAATGCTTAGTTCAATATTGATAATAATAATAATAATAAATCCGTGTACTTATTCATCATTATCATCATCATCATTATCAGCCTACTCACATGCACTACTGATTATGGGCCTCGCCAATGGCACGCCACCGAGCTCGATCTTCAGCCTCCAACCACTGCCAGCCACTTTGTATATATTGTCACTCCACCTAGCTGGAGGGCATCCTACGCTACGTTCGCCAAGTCGCGGTCTCCACTCCAGAACACGTCTGCTCCAGCCGCTATCTATCACAGAACCGAATACGATTATCATTAAGTATTTTATCGCACACGGTCTTTCAATTAAAAATTGTTGGAAGGAAAAAAATCCTTATAAGTATTTAAAAAATGAGAGAAATTTTCAAGTATCACTTAGTAGTGATACTTGTAAATTTCTCTCATTTTTCATTTTACTAAGTAGTAATATTATCAAGAATACATTAAAATTACAAACATTTTTTTACACTTAACACACATACATTACATTATCACAAGAGTACATTTTCATTATTCACATCGCATTAACATTTATCTATTCTCATCGACAGTGTACTCACGAACGGTCTTTTAATTACGGATGGTTGAACGGAACGTCGCTACCTGCAGTCCAGCTCGAAGCCATCGTGTAATTAATTGAAGTAATCAACAGCACAGCACCGGCTGCACGTGGAATTGTATTTCAATTAACGTAACTCTATCTGAGTAACACTAGGAGGTATTCTGTTCCATCGACCTCCTCTAGTTACTTCGACGAATTAATTTTACTACCGTTTAGTATTTACAACCGATTAATTTAATTATCGATGAATCGAATCATTTTGTATTAACTTAAATATAATAGTAATACTTGTGCTCAGTAACTCAAAATTCAGTCTTTCACTCCGAGAGTTTTAGGTTGGCGTACACTAGCGGTCAACTCTATACCAAAAATGTGATTTTTAACATTAAATATTAGTTTCAGCAACGGTGAAATAAGATATCGTGAGGGAACCTGCGTACCTTAAGGTTCTCCATAACATACTGTAATTACGTGGGGGACTATGGCTTCCTCTCACAATGGACAGGAGATCTGGATTCAAGAAAGCGATAAAAGGGATAATGATGAAAATGATGATCACTAGGCTATTACTGCTTGATATATCCTATGTTGTATCCGCAACGCAACCTCATTGTCAAGAACAAATAAGTATTCCTTAAAGAAGCTCGTAAATAATTCACGTTGAATGTGTTGCTGTTATTTTATACGGTGTCTTATGCCTAATAGCAACAGGAACGAGAGATATGGACAAAGGATTCACATAGCAGAATTATTCTTAATCAACACATGAGCACACGGCTTAGTAGAATTGCGGCGGAGCGTGCGTGGCGTCGAAAACACGACATTTGGAAGGAACGGTTTTAACTTGGGATTCCTTTTTTAAAATTACTTTTTTTTTAATTTATTTCGTTTTATTTATTTATCTGCTCAAATCGCCACTGCTTTTATCACAGATTTTATTTTGAAGGAAATAAGGCAGAGTTAGTTTTAATTTATATAAATTATAGTTTCTCGGGTAGGTACCACTGCTCTGTGAGGTGACCCAAGTTTATGCTGGCGGTGTTAATTTTGCCTCAGAATACTTTGTCATCATATAGTACTATTAATTATTGCAGGTCTATTTATGCAAAAAAGGCTACAAGATTGTATGTGGAAATATAAAATTCGAACATTTGACATGTTTAAATGCACGCAGGCATCAATTTCTTATTTGTGTGATAAAATAAGGAGAAAAATTACGAAAAAAGTCAAGCGATTAACAAACAGGTGCAACTTGTTTAATATATAATTGTTTCAAGTGAAATGATAAAATAATCATTTGAAATTCGAGAAGGTATCTACCCATAACATAACTGGTGAAACATGGGGGTGTACTACTCTCCTCTGCCTACACCTACGGGAATTACAGGCGTGATGCTACGTTTTATGTGACGTACTCACAACATCTTGCATAAATACATGACACAATAAATTAACGCTAAAACGGTTGATAATGATGTTCAACATCAAAAATAGTGATATTAATGTTTCATTATGTAAGTGAATGATAACAGGTTGGGGCAACATAAATGGAATCACATGTGCTCGTTGGCTGCATCTGATTTGCTGATGGAATAGATGATAACCACTATACACGAAGTCTCTCTATTCTGATATTCGAAGCTATATGTAGATCCGGTACATCATTATTGAACATCTCGTCAATTTCTAAAACTAGCTACAATGGTTCGAGAACTTAGATAACGATATAATATATACATGAATATAATACAAATATTGTTTGTGATAGATCAGGATAGCTTAGTATAAATAATATTGTCTCGTGAGTGTTTATATACATAATTACGTATGTATGTCCCGGCATAGCTCACATATGATTTTCGGGCTTCCTCCGCCGGGATCTCGCTACAATTGGCAAGAGCCCATAATGAAGGACCCCGTACAGATCCGACACTAGTCGGGCCGACCGGAAAAACATACGTGAGTTAAACCGGTACAAATATAACCATTGTATAAGCCCAGGCATGGGTAATATCATAATCGATATTGCCACACCAGGTGTCGGGCGTGGTGTACTAGAAGAACCGAGTGCCAAATACGTATTTCTTGGCGCAAACCTGACCAGTTTCTCCTGCATTCTGTAGAAAGTTAATAATGATAACAATTCAGTGTCTGCTAGATGGTCTGGCGACCTGAAGAAAACAGCGGGAAGCTGCTGGAGTCGGAAACAGTGACGCCGATTAGAGGAAGTATATGTCCAGCGGTGGACATCTAGAAGCTGACGAAGATGATGCAGTGTCTATTGATAACATTAAATAATAATAATAAAAATGATTCCAGTTTATCAGCTAACTAAATCACCGGTTAACTGGTTTGGGTCTGGATTGGCAAACAATGTAAATATTTTTCAGGAAATATGATTTTTTTTTATCATAATGAGCAGTTCTGCTAAAAGGTTTCCTCTTAGAAAGCCAGGTTTAATTTATCTTAAGTAATGATCAGTAGTAGTATTTCGGTCTGCTTACCGTCTCCATTATTAAATCTGGGAGAAATTTCCCAGTCCGCTATCTACGTTCTGTGACGCTGTGAATGGCAGAAAATGACAACTCGAGAAAAAAGTCGAAAATGTCGGCTGCAAATTCCTTTCAACAATAAACAGACACAATTGTGTTCTCATTATCCGGGGAGTATCCGAGCCGTAAAAATTGCGGAAAACTCATTAAAACTTTATACCAAGAAAGTGCATTGTGGTCGGTTCCATAACATTTTTAACAATAAAACTCGGTACTGTTTAAAGTCAAAGAAATAAAAAGTTTTTGAATTCCATTACAAAGTCTCTCGTATATTTAATTATCGTCTGAGTAGAGAGCTTTAAGAATAAAACATTTCAATTTAAAAAGAGCGAAAATGCGTGAATGATACGTACTTTATTATTCAGGATAATATATCTCGCAAACGGAAAAACCAGCAATTGAGTAACATTTGGACATTTTTGATGATCAGGACGTTGAAAGAAAATACCTTGATTTATCACACAAATATTAGAATATCTGAAAAATAATACGAATTTCGATGTAACAAGAAACTTGCATGTCGGACGGACGTCACCTACATGGTTGAATAGATCGTTGACTACATACGCTGATTTATTTATTGTCAAATAGAACGAGAAATTGAGCTTCAACTGGGTCACATATACCATATGTCAAATGTAGCATGACTCAAGGGACTTCGATTGAATGTAGGATGTGTCTTGTAGTGTCGATACCTTCTGAACAAAAACGCAAGACTGAATACTACTGCACATCGGTAGACGCGGATTCTCCGATGATCCACAGCCAAATCCTACACTGAAAGGTATAAATGCAATGAAAATGGGACAAACATTAAAGCTGTGCCGCTGACGTTCTTTTTTATCGACTGAGCAATAGCTCAAATCCAATGGTCCTTGATAGAAAATCGTAGGGCAATGCCCTATGGTAGTATGCCCTATGGTATGGTATGGTACAAAACCAAGTAGAGTTAAATGCAGATTGACTTAGTGCTATTACCAATCGATTATTTATTACATAACTATGTAATTATTATCAAGTGAATAGATATTAACGTAAAAGGGTCACTCGTGGGTATGGAATTGATCATGAAGATCTAGGGTCATGAAGACAAGTTAATAAATCCTTTCAAGATAATGCTTCACCGGCAGCGTTAAAACCCACTGAATTCAAACGCGTTGTTCCAAATTAACCACAAATTTATTTAAGCGCCTTACATAATTTTGCTTACTAAAATGCAAACTTCTAACTCTAAGTCCTGCTACAAATTACGCATTGCAGGGGATTTGCTTCTTCTAAACTTGTGAACAATTTAATTAGCATAAACAAACTCACGACGCCATTATATAAACATTTTATCTTACCTTTGAGCAATACAAGTAAAAGTTACTGATATTTAGACGTCTTTTCAACATTTAACTAACTTTACCAGCAACAGGTAAACATTATTATTATTACAGTTTTAGTCCCACCTGTATAGACAATACGTGTCCAAAATGGACAAACAAGTACACACTATACATATATGCAGACGTATTTTACTCCAGTTTGTTAAAAGAAGATCAAATAGTTCGGACACTGATCGTTTTGGGAGTCAAAAGTCTCAGAAATCGGCGTGCGTGCATGAAAAGGGCGATTTATTTAGATTAAGCAGATCGTTCGCAGAGCGTTTGTAAGAATAGAGGTATTTGGCACTGTGTGCTCTACCCTGTGCGTCTACCCCGTAATACACCTGGTGTGATAATATAACAATAATAATGAATCATAGAAGTTAAATAAAGTTGTAACCCATGTGACCAAAAATTAAAAAGTATTGAAGGTATGTACGTCTCCTATTAGAGCTCATGTCAACAGAACCCATGCTTTATCAAATCAATTTCTAATTAGGACCTAATCATTGCTGACCAATAATTAAGCAGTAAACAGTTTCGAAAATCTATATGTCAGTGTATTGTATCCCGCAAAATATTTCTGGATTCCTAACCATACATTAGACACTAATGCAATTCTGACATTATACAATAAATTGGTTCTCTTCATCCCGCTGTACATCTGCCTGTGCTCCTTGAAATTCAAGCACATTAATGCAAAATATTCACAACAAAATATTCAGCCACTAATGATCACTCATTCACGATCTGCCCGGAACATGCGACACTTAATTTTTTGAGTCGTTCATCTCTTATTTATGTATAGTAGATGTAAAAACTACTTCAGTTTAAAATTACACAACACATTTACAAATTACACACAATTACAAACATGTTTAAAAAAATACAGTGGTAAAAGGGACACAGTGTCCTAAATACCTTTTGCAAAAAGAAGTAACAATTACCTAACAAGGTTACTGATCGGTTTCACTTGTTACCAAAGTCGTTATCGATCAAACGGTCTTTAATAAAAACAATAATAATTAAGAATAACTGTGAACGTATTGTACCTAAGGTTAGTTTTTCAGTAAGTTCCTCTATTGTCCAATTGTACAGGAAAGTGCAATTTGCTGCTGTTCGTGCAAGACATGAGCCGATTGTTGGCAACATAATTTCCCTTTTAGTTTCAGTCAGCTGAGAGGGCTCCGAGTTAAAGCCGCTTGTAGCAAAATGAATTATTTATCTGTATTTACCATTTTCACGGCGATATTTTTCCAAGCCAACGGTGTTCTTTACGAGCGGTATAATGGGAAGAAAGTAGAAGACACGCGAACCAAGGAGCTACGGTTGAAAAAGATCTTCAAGTAATTTATTTACATTACGTCACTGAGTAGTCGAAAGTTTTAAAGTGGATAATGTGATGCTTTTTGAATTTTCACAATTTTACACATGAAATCCTGGTCAGATTTATGACTAGTAACTAAGCTTAACGATATTAAATAAAATCGATTCCTCGTGTTTGCAATTAAAGTTTGCTAATTCAGTATTGTACGCAATATTTATCTCAATTTTTTTTATTTATTTATTTAAACAGTTTATTTAATAATTTGAGTATTAATTTTATATTTATCATTACTGTTATACAGTTTATGTACTATCGACGTTAAAACCTGTGCACCTCACGAAGGCAGTCGAGTAAATGGTACTTGCAATAATTTTAAATATCCTTCGAGTGGGGCGGCTGGGGGATCGTACTCCAGGTTAATGAAACCGGACTATGCTAAGGGTAAGTGTTTCATGTTCTCTTAGTCACTGTTAAGGAACACCTTAATCTCACCTTAATCCTCTCATTAGGAAGAGATCCGTGTTTCAACAGTATGTAGAATGATAGAATCGAAACGGAAAAGGAAACTGGAAGACTGTTAAATTCTTATACTCCTACCCGAGGACTAATATTAATCGTTCATAAATCAACGGTGCACCGGTTTCACTATCGTACGTATGTGTTTTTTTGGGAGAGTTCGTCTAGTTTTGGTTCTTGGACTCTTCACAAGCTCCTATTACAGCGAGACGGTGACGCACCGCAGTAGGTACATACACAATTTAATCAAGTGAATGGAACAAAAATTAAAAGAATTCTTCGCATTCCTACCTTCAGCAACACAGCTTGCTAATAACAGATCCAGCAAACTTACTTCAAAATTCCTCACTTGAGTATTACAAGCACGTAGTATATTTTACATACTCTTTGACAGTGGAATATTCAGTATGAACACACAATCGAATTTTATTCGCATCGAAATTATTCAAATTAAATAAACTTCGAACCACACCAAGTGTTCTTAGGTACTTGAAACTCGCGGAGACAGAATACTTTAACACTCTAAACTAATATCTCCAAGCTATCAAGTTGCGACAACGACACTCGATAAGCTAAAGAACCCTGTGAACACCCTTTAAATTAAATCGAATTATTGATTTTGGAACAACAAAGTCACAGTGACCGCTCTAAAATTGAGTTTGATTAACACATCTATCTTCATTAAGCGATCGTAAATATAATCAGCTGCTGGTTTATGTCGAAATTCAAAGATACCTACAATGTTATAATAGTAACAAAGTAATATTAGTAATAAGGTAATAAAGTAAAATTGTAATCAAACTTTGTTATATTTTCTGCACATTTCAGTCTTCTCTATCCTTATAACCCTCTCTATAGTCAGATACTAGATTATGAAAAAAGTTCAAATCTGTAAAACTGCATGTTCAATTGCAAAATAATTCTTTTTCTTTGTGTGATTTTGTGGTTAACTTTATAATTAAACAAAAAAAATACTCATATATTCCTTTTTCTAAATGAGATTTGAAGCCCAAGCCCAGATTTACCTAACAGGTCGCAGAGGAGACTCATTTTTTTCAGCGATGAGTCAATAATAAAGGATATCGATTAAATTATTTAACCAGATGGGGGCATCCGAAGGGCCACAAACGGAAAACCATTGCCATCAGCTCGCAGGGTTCGCACAACCTTGCAACCGACTGGAAGAGTGGAAGACAAATTCACTTTCAACGTGGCTGCAGCTCACTTCCTGGAATTCATCCACATGGATGTCAGTGCGTTGAATGGACCACGTGAGTACAGCAAATGTTAATCAATTGTTATACATCATAAAATGTGGGGAATTACTTTGTCATTGACAGTGACAGTGTCACTGACAGTGGTAACATTTATCTAATAAATTACTATTCTATTATAAGTTTCAGATACTTACTCCGCTGTCACTAATGCAATATTTTATTATTTAAAATGGTAATTTATTAACTTTAATAACTGTCGTAACCATCGGACAATATGTACAGAAATTTTCGTAATAATAATAAAAGCAATATTTATAACGCAATCATATAATTAATATATCTTTTACCTATTATGGGTGATAATACTGTAGTTTAAAATTAATTAATTAAATTAAGTTGTTAGAAGTGTGACTTTAGTAGATACTAAAATGTGTAAGCATTAAAACATGTTTTATTTACATAAATTCAGTGGACTACTTGAAAAAGAGACAGCATTGCTGCGACGCCAAAGGCAAGAAGGATCCCCGGTGTATACCTATAAACGTGCCTGAAGACGACCCCTACCTCAAACTTACTGATATACGCTGTCTAAACTTCTCTAGAGCGGAAACTTTTCATGATACCGGGTGTGGGACTAACGCTACTCCACCAGACCAGGTCGGTCTTAACTTGAAGCACTCATGTTACTCCCACGTACCAAAAGGCTTACATTGTAGATAGTTGCTCCTACAAATATGAATTTTGACTTACGTACTAAATACAGACTTAATGACATCGAATATTTCTGCACATTTTACACCGTACAATTTGTTCAATATCTATCTAATATTTTTGATTTGCAATTATTTTCTTCATTTTTAACCATTCCCCATCTGAGAAGGAACAATAAAAACATACATATACATTTGTATATACCTAGATCGTTTCTAGAAGGCTCTTTCAGAGACAGCTAAACATAACTTCGTATATATATGTATGTATATAATATATGTAGATCTGGGACATTAAATAACGTATTATTTTAAAATCCATTTAACTAAATATATCATGAAAAACGAACGGTAAATGTATTGCAACGTCTGTTAATGCTCCATAAATCGCAACACAGAAGAGCACTCTCTGCTATTTGCCGATAAGCATATTAAAAGGCGGATACGCGTTCACAGTTTTTCACATGAAATTGATCCGGTTACTAATGCTACTATGCTAAAATGTGGGACTCATAGAGGAACATTAAAAAAGTATTGTAATTTCGAAAAAAAAAGAAAAGTACTTATGGGGAGTCAAAAATCCCTTGAATCGGACCCGTGTATGAAGATAATGATGAATGTATAAGAACTATGTCAAGTCTGTAACGACAGAAATATATAGTGCCTGGTACTCCCTGCCCACCGTGTAATAAAAAAATTGAAAAGACAATTTTACAAAAAAAATTGTTTTTCAGATCAATTACCAAACACCACTGTTAGATCTGTCTACGATATACGGCGTGGACGAACAGGCACTTGACAAGATTCGAGAATACGATTATGGCCTTTTGAAAATGGAAAAAAGAAATGACCGTTACGTTCCGTTATCGGACGAGACATCGGGAGCGTGTTTCGGCAACGAGGGCAACGAAACTGTTTGCTACAAGTTTGGTGAGCTTCAATTGTATTAGAAAAGTAAGGCAGTTAAGTTTCGGCACCTACACATTCCCCATAAGGGTAGGCAGATATTAAAGATTGCCACTTTCTATGCTCCTGGCAAACTACGTTCATTAAATATGTCATATAGACTCCGTCTGTTAAAGAAACTTTTGACCTTCTTTTTTAAGCCTTCCTGCCTTCCGTTGGCAATAGTTCTCAAATTTTATTAACTAAATCAGGCAAGGTCGATTACATATTTTCGCTTGTATTCAAAATGGAGACCGCGCCTAATAGTTTTTTTTTTAATAAATTCGCAATCTCATATCAAAGTATTGTTATAAAATAAAGATCTGTGCAGAGCTGAAGATTAAACACAATAGTGTACTATTGGAGAGGCCATGTCCAGCATTGGACGGAAATAGGCTGATGATGATAATTCTTAACATGCCTATTTGCAGTAAATTATTTTTATTATCATTTTTCCCAACAGGTTTCCCAGAAGTCGGCAACACTGATCTACGGACTACGACACTTGCAATTTTCTTCATGCGAGAACATAATCGCTTGGCAAGAACCCTACATGAAGTCAATCCGTGTTGGAAAGATGACAGACTGTTTAAAGTTGCTCGCCAGATAAATATAGCGACTGCTGCTAATATCTACATGTATGAGTTGCTACCTATATTGTTGGGTAAGTCCATGTAATGGTTATTTTCTTATATGACGGTCAAGTGAAAAAAATACACATACATGTATTTTTTGTTTTATTATTACAATTTGGACTATATCAATCTTGACAGATCTCCTAATTCATAATGTTACATAATGACCTATACTACACGTATTTTATTAAATAAATATACATTACACCTATGTTCAAAAATTTAATCAATGGGTACATCATGTCATAGTTACATATGATAAAACAGTAAAATAAATTTACAAACAAAGAAATAATTATTTACAATACTAAGGCCTGGCGAACGTGATAATATAATTCCATATTTGAAAGTGTATAGTAAACTGTATATTATATAACGATATAGACCATAAATAATTTTGGTTTAGAAAAAATACTTTTGTAACAGCACATACGGAAAATAAACTATTCATAACATTAAAGCAAGAAATAACATGTTTTCAATATCGTTACTTTAAGCATGATTTACAATTACGAGTATATAAAGATCGTCGAAAATGATACAGGTGATATAACGCTTGTTATAGAAATATGATGTATTTTTGGCGTATTTGATAAGCAGCCATAACGACATACATTTCACTCAGAATTACAGAGTTCAACTAAACAGGAAAAAAATTGTAGGTATATTCGTAATAATATGACGAATCACTCTCCAGTTACGTATACAATATTTTATATAAAATCCATACAATTGTGTAATCTTAACACGGTCTATATATGTATGTACTATATACGGAAAGAAATTACCGGCGCGGATATGTAGGTTCAGTTAACGATTCTCACATCCGGCGTTAACTTCCCAATGTTTTGCGTAAACGCTAACACGAAACAATAAAACGTTATTTAACTTCATTACAACGTAACATCACGTCTGTGCTCCCCCAACAGGTAGGCAGAGGGGTATATTACACTCGCACGTTTGACGTTGTGTCATGTCATGCTTACGTTCCACTATGGAACAGGGGTGGGCCTATTGCCACACATCGATTCCAAAGTCCGAGTTACTACTAAAAATTTCAAGTTAGAAAACCTAAACAACACCTGAACTTGCAACCAGTCGACCAGCAAGGCAAGTGAAACTTCGTCTTTATTGCAGGGTATAGAAATATGATGCATTTTGGATTAATATCGGAGAGAGTGGAAGAAGTGACAGTGTACGACGAGGAAGCATTACCACTTGTATACGCCGAATATGAAATAGCTGCTAGATTCTATCACACGTTTCTAGATGGCAGAATTAAGTAAGTCCTCGTTTTACAACAACAAATCTTAAAGTGTATTTGAATGTTAATACTTATATATTTCCATCATAATTAAAATATAGCCAATAAACAGAAACTACAGCTATTGTAACTTGAGTATTAAAGGATCCGCACAATTTTTAATACATAGAAATGTTATATGACTTTAGTCGCAAAGGTTTAACATTGAAATAACTTCACAATTGAAACACAAAAATTGCCATTGTAATAAGTTAAGGCGGATAAACCTTATGGAAAAATCATCAATTTTTACGAATATTGGTAAAGATAACAGTGACTATTTTCTTGTAAATTTTGAATACATTTGTTGCTTCACTGTCCCTTATCTATTTCATAAAATAAATACTTAATACTTACTAATATATCGTGGCGCTTTCAGTAATTCTGCACTTGGAAATTTCCATTTCACAACCTTGACTTTTTCTCAGGAAATACGATGAAAAACACCATTACGTCGGTGAATTGTCGCTAAGCGAAACCCTCTTCAGACAAGGCCTCATCGAACAAAATGCTAATTTCGAGGAAATCAATAGAGGAACGTTTTATCAGAACGCTGCCAAAGTAGACGATGTTCAGGATCCGGCCGTATTAAATTTGTTTAATCTGCTTTATTACGCACACGCACGCCCAAAAAATCCCAATATAATTTATCATTCAATGTGTAACATCACGCCTGTCATCCCCAAAGGGATAGACAGAGGAGTATAGAACACCCTTATATTACAGTAATATTTATACGTGTCAACACGTTACGTTGAAGTCCCATGGAATAAGTGATGAGCCTATTGCCATCAACTGGGCTCGGATCCAGATTCCGAGTCATTTCTAGAAATTCTAAATTAGAAAAATCCAATAATACCCGACCCGGGATTTGAATCCAGGACCTACCAATTTATAATAGAATAACATTCTTAATGAAGGAGCACATGATATAATCCCGATGTTAGCTCTTTTGAGGTCATAATTTGATGACGAATAAAAATTGTTTTTATTACTAGATTTCAGAGAACTTTTTTGTGAAACTGCAAAAGGCCTATGATGTCATCTCTGCGGATATACAGAGAGGACGAGACATGGGTATTCGAGGTTACAACGACTATAGACATTTGTGTGGTTTGAAATATGCGAAAGATTTTCACGATTTCACCGATGTTATGGATTATGAGGTAAGGAATGACTTACCTTAAAATGTAAAGTGGTTATGGTGTGAAGCAACCCAGTTAGGGCATCATCAAATCAGCCTTCACCGTTTCACTCCTGGACACACGCGTTTCTCAAGGTGTGCCACATCACATGATCCTTCGC
>DWME01003981.1:0-17132 GCA_018244795.1 Parelbella ahira ahira
ATCACGCCTGTAAGTCCCGAAGGGGTAGGCAAAGGAATGCAGTACACTCCCACGTTTCACTGGTTATGTTTACCACCATGGAATGGAAACTCCGAGCCACACCTAGAAATTTCTACAGGAAAAACAATTCCATAGTAATATAACAACGATAATAATAAAATGTAAAGCGACACAAACTGTAACTGACAAACATTTATATACACAATTTTTATACGAATATACGGGTAATTGATCGGTAAAAAGAAGTGGCTCAGCTTCACCCGACCTAACCCCATGCGATACTTTTCATCCTCTCCCTTCTTCCTGTAATGAATTGATCAAGAAGTGTAGGTACGTGTGTATGTGTGTGTGCGTATATACTACTGTGCAGTCTCCTCTGGATGTGTAAACGAGCATTTGTAAATATAAGTCATTTTACAACATAGGTACACCCTGTACACTGTAAAAGTTCATACAAAATGGATATGTACAAACATTACATAATTTAATATTATAGGCTAATTCGATAATGATAACTGAAATTGGTTATAAAACCGAATGCATCGGGGACAAAATGATTACGTCTCAAAGTTTAAGACACACTTAGAAACAAAAAGTTTGAAATGCATTATAGAGTAGTGTTTTAGATTGATCCCACGCATTGTGTTGCGATCAACAGAGTATATCTAATTTAATAATAAGCAATGTTTGAATTACCGTAACGGGAAAATCCCCATCCCATGTTGAGTATTCTGCATAATATAAAAATAACTATCAAAAATAATACACTTGCTCGTAGGTACATATTACCTACTCTTCTGATATGTCATATATAATATAAAACGATATCATAATTCCACCTCTTAAGCATATTTCACGCAGAAATTTTGTACGAAATTTAAAATGCATATTGCCGCTAGTTTTACAACACATTTCTTTCAGGAAGCGCCCGTATTTGTGCAATCTCAGCAACACAACCGCGAAATGTACCAAAAATATTTATCTTGTCTGACAACGATAATATATTAGCGGCCACAGAGGACATTATTTTGTCCGTTGAAGAGGTCAGTTTTTCTCTGTCCTTGAATTAATGTCCATTATTATTTTGCCAATAAAAGGGGCTTTACTTCAGTATGCCACAGAAAATGTTGCTCCCTGTTGTCATCAATAAGTTCAAAAACACCCAGAAAACAAAACATGGTACGTTTTCAAAGGCCTCGATACGAACTCACAAAACGATGTGCAAAGTGACATAAGGCCACTAAATTAAAACTCGCGTTCCATATAATTTAAAGAGCCATTTACTCATGACTTCAATGGTTAATATATACTGCATATAAAACCAACACACAATTTGTACATACAACTTACCTACACTTCATTCCATTTTACATTTTGTATGGCTATAAAATCCTCATCTGCTCTACCTCTGCGCCAGTTCACGTCACGTCCATAAGAGGAAGTAACACATTCGCAATCTCCGTCAACCCGTAAGGGAATACAGTTGAAAATGTTTCACATTTTTTGCCAACATCCATACTGACGTCGAACGTTACAATAGACGATAGTTTGTCTCCTGAGAAATGCCGCATTTTTCGCATGATAAATGTTTCTATTCCGGATAAAACAGTTTTTGCAAATCTTTATTAATAATACGACCATTTTGAGATCAAAGGAAGAAATACTTGTATAGATACACGTTTGTACAAAGCTTACAAATATGTCCTTTAGGTTGCATTGCGACTACATATGCCTGACACCACCAGAGTCTCATTTATGTCTTAATCTGGACTAGGGTATACACAAATATACCTAGTAAATATCACATTTTATGTGAATTTAACGGGTATTTTCGTTAAAACATCTAAGAAAACGCATATTTTTCGTGAGATTTAAATATAGTTATTTAATTTTGAAATAATGCATTGCATACATTTAGTTTTTTCGGGGCTTCAAAACAAGAAGGAAACCAGAGCGGGCGTGAGTTACGAATCTTATATAACCTACCAGTAATTACAGGGAACTTACCATATCACACAGAATTTGCAACTGTCGGTCTATCAGGCAACGACCTCTTTTGGTAGTATGTATATATGTATAAGCGAAATATCTTTACTGTTTGCTAAGGCCTCGAGGATATGAACTGTAATTGGAATAAGAAGTTCCACGATGAAAATACTTCCAACCTTTTCAGAAAAGTATGAGCCTTTACGGAATATAATTCTGTATTCGAATGTTCTAAAACCAGAAATTAATAGGTTTTCAATAGCGTCTTGTGAAAAAAACCCCGCTAGATAGGAAGTATCAGGCTTTAAGCTTCTAGCGTAGAATTCTCGGAACACATCAAAAATCATCATCATCATTTTTACAGCCACCCATAATATGCATGTATACGTATTGAATGATATAATACTTATAAACGACTGTAGCCTGTCTCTTGAAGCTCGCTCAGCTTATTGACGTTTGCAATGTACTTACATAACAATTATTGAACTCATTTTATCAAGATTGCCATTAAAATGTGTACCAATATCAATACCATCATCTTTATGATGTTGAGCGCAAATATGTTTTAAAAGTGATTTTTCAAATGATAACAGGGCCAATAAGTACAGGGCTAGGTAACGTAATTTTCTTTTATCAACTAACAACAACACAAATACACGATATCTATTATTAAAATATCTTATTACCTCATATGTTACTAGAATAGCTGTCGTATCCGGGCGAAAAGCTCTGCCAATATATATCACAAATTACTGACCAGGTGGACTAACATTTAAGCTCTAGGAATATGGAATCTAAACTTCTGTTTTATTAGACAGAATGTTAAATATAAATATCTATCTATTGATATATATTTAAAAACTACTATATACTTCTGACACTATATTAATTTTCCACTGATTTATGCGATCATATTTTCACAACGGTTCAAGAGCTTGTCTTGAGGAAAATCCGTCTGAAAATACAGCCTAAAATATTTTCGTTATTGGACAACAGCGAACGATAGATTGTCTCCAAAGGAATGTTAGTTTTTTTTCAGTCGTATATATATTGCCTTTCACAATTCGCTGGCGTAAGGGTTTCTATTTGTTAAATGTAAAGCGCAATAAACTTCAATGCGAAATAAATGTCTTTTGAATATATTGTATATCTTAAAATATCGCTTAACGTTAAATAAAAGACAATTCTGTACAATCTTTCGCCGCCATTTTTAACGCATATTGAAACGTTGTGCCGTATTCAATTAATTATCCCTCAAATTGTATTTTGTCAACCGTTATCTCCGTAGATGACAGTTTATTGTCATCTAATTAGATAAGCGACGTGAGAGCATTTACATAATTGGAATACGCGTTAAGATCAATCTTAGATAAATACAGGGTATTACGGTCAAGTTAGTGGCGGAATAGGCGATCCGTTTTTTTAAAAACAATGTCGCCAGGTGCATTTAACAATTTCAATTAATCATCTGACGCTGAAGGACACGTTACAAAGTATTAATAATAATGACCGATATGGTAAAATCATTCTGTTGAGGTTAAAAGGAGACTATTTACAATAATAACGGGTATTTCCGAGACAAACGAAGAGATTTTCTTATGTAAATGTATACAAAGTGACGATTTGTAATCTTAACGCAAAAAATATCCCAAATGAAACAGTAATTAATACAGACATAATCAACATGTATGACAAATTATTAAATTTTGATTAAATCCATATACATATTATTTTCGAGTCGCAACCCTAATATCTACATGAATTTCAAGACCTCATTTTCACGAAATCATTTAATCCGTTTTCAACATAGAATCCAATTATCCAACGTGTTTTGGACCGTTCCAAAAAACAAATGAACTAATATGTCTGTTAACAAAACAATTTTGCTGTCAGCATGGTATTGACGTTCGATTTTGGAGCCGATATTGATACCTTCCGCCTTTGTAGCCTTTATACCCTTCAGGGTTAAACGCTTGCAGCTGTTTATACCGGACGCATACATCCGGACCCTGGAAAACGTGTAAATGTATGTGAACACTACCGTCAATAAATACATTTTGGATTGCTCTTTGATAGAAAACAATGTAAAAGTCCTACATAAGTTGTGATATTATACGGTATCTCTTTTTGTATACACGTGAAAATAGAGTGTAGAAATGTGACTCAGTGGTAGCAATTTAACAGAAGCGTTGTTATCAAATTGTTAGTGGGGTAGGTCAGTAACTCACATTGCATTCTCAATTGCACCATGATGGGCGCCTACTCCAAATTATGCGTATTTCATATGTGGACGAAGCACGGCAGGTCTGCAAGAATACAGACATTTGGCACTTCGTGCTCTTTGCCTTCCTGTATAGGACGTGGCGTGAAGACGTATTTGTAAGAAGTAATATGTAAGTTTAGTATTCGAATTTTGTCTAAAATTTTAACTGAATCCTTTAGTAAAATATTCTACGCTACAATGCCGACAGACAACACCATTGTCATTATAAATTTAATTTTAAAGCATTTCGTAATATTATTATACCTACTTACGTAGCAATTAATCATACACATACATCTGTTTTACGCTAGATTATCTCATTTAATTCCATTATCGGTCGGAAAATACATAAGTTTTGAAAAATTATAACATTGAAAACACACTTGAACTACATTATCGCAATAATATCATCACAAACTCAGGCTGCTAAGTAACATCTTTCAATTTGTACCAGAGTCGACACACCGTACTGCCTTCACCACAGAACAAACAACTTAACGAAACAATGATCAAGATTGTGTTAATATAGTGTGTGTAATTAATGGAACCATTATCATTCAAAATCATTTTGTTTTGTAATAGTGAATATAGGATTATATCCTGGCATATTAATAACATAACTATCCCACTCGCGCTTCAAATAATCTTATAAGAGAACCAAAGGAATGATCGAAGTAACGCTCCGATCCCTCCCGCTCCAATTGACTGAATCGTTGACAAATATTTTGTCATTTATATACGAGTATGTAGTACGAGTTCAAGCTTCCGCAATCAATTATCGCATGAAGCAAAAATCTGTATACTAAACATATATGTATATACATTATTATGAAAAATGTCCATTATCGCATTGCTGTGTTTTTAGGAACTAGCAGCATGTATAAACAGATAAGGCCTGGATCACATTAGCGTATTTACGGCGCGTATAAGCACGTTTTATACGCGCGTCTACACGCGCTTTTTTCCAGACGCGCGTCTCGTATGAGCATAGCCGCGCAAACACGCTCGTATACGACCCTTTCCGGCGCTCGGCACTGAACAGATATGAGACGAGCGCGTAAGCGTGTAGGCACCCATTTGTTTTATTAAATCCTGAAGTAAGTACAACACCCGTAAAGCGCTCCGAAAAGACCCTACACTGAAATTGCCCTAACAGACCAAACCAGAGAGCATAGCTATTGTACATGTAGTATGGCCTATGACACCACAGTATCCATTATGTAAAGTTTTAATTAATGTTGTAGTCACGTATTCAGTGGATGACAAATGATACAAGTTCGCGTTTTATGAAACTTGTTGCTTGACGACGCTTAACATGGCCAGGGAAAGTGGCGCTTCAAAATATTTTGCAGTACACTTTGAACCTCTTTTATACGAAACTCCAGTTTTTATACCATTAGTCAATTATTTTTCTTGCTAATAATGTACGTTAAGAGTTAACCATGCGTCCGTTTCCCCCTGGCAATGACTAGCTTTTGTCTTTTGGAAAACGAGGCAACAAAATACTCCAATTCTGATGAGAACTGTGATCAGATTAGAAAAATTCTGAAAGCTTTTATATTACAACTTTCCGTTTGCTTCAGTCGGTGCATTTAACCTAAGCCGTACTTTTCAGAGATAGCATGAGAAAGCAAATAAAAGTCCTATCAATCAAAATTAGATCTTTTTACGATAAAGGAAATATAACTTGGATAATTTTCTATCACGTCTAAGTATTTTCAAATTATTATACTTACATGTGAAGTTTCAGTTGAAGTCTTAAAATTCTATATGGAAAGACACATAAAACATTATTTCACTCAATAAAGTTATTCAATTGCATTTACGACGCCATTACCGCGAGGTCGTGACAGAAATAAATGTTCGAAAAGCTATAAATGTGACATAACCTGAAATCTATGATCTCTACATTTGTACGTATGTTTTCCTTACGTTGTAAGTTTCCTTAAATACGTACGTGATTTTATTAACTTCAACCACACGAACTGCTCGTTTGAAAATACAAAGTTTTACTCGAATAACAATCAACGTATATACATCTACCAAATACTCACTGTTACGAAATGCATGAAATTTTATCACTTGAGTGAGTTCTATAGGCTGCAAATACTAATTTATGGAAAACATTATTTTTTCAATTAGTTCATTTCTTACTTCTATTGTTTGAAAGATTAAGATGCTTTCTGTACTAATAGTACCTACTTACAGCAATATGAGAACAATAGAATGCAGAAACAGTTTACCCAGTACGGAGTCTTTTTTCAAAACAGATTTTTAAAACATTTCTTCAAAATAGATTTGTTAAAGACATGTTAAGGGTCCCTTAATTCTGGCATCACGTTAACAATTCATCTGGGGGTCCCTTCACCCGATTGCCAATCACGTCAAAATGAAATCAAAAAGTCACATTTGCGATCTGGCATGTCTACTTAAATCGCAAATGTTTCCTGTTTTGTAATGCACTAACATAATTTTACACCAGTTCCTAAACTACCAGTCTGGAACAAATATCATCATCATCGGCCTATTTCAGTCCACTGCTGGACATAGGCCTACTCCAATGAGCGCCATCGCGCCCTGTTCTCGGTTTGCCGCATCCAGCATCTGCCTGCAGCCTTTCGCAAATCAAGTATATAATAATCTAAAACAACTCACTGTGCCGAAGTCTACGATATCTAGTTTAAGATAATAGTATTGCAAGGTCTAAGATATGTCAAACCCCAAAACAGTTTGTAAACAACAACAATTTCCGTGCATGCCACTGTGACTATAAACTGCCGTTGAACAATTTACTGATGGTACAAATCTCTTCCGGTCAAGCGATGAGTCCTGAACTGTACTCGCACTGCATGATGGATGAATAGTCGTCGGTCAGTCGTAAATAATTAAGCATCATTAAATCCTGTACAGATGGTTGCAATTTGCAAAACGACTTTATTGATACAAGTTGTTCCGTTACTCTCAATGCAAACTAAAAGGTAAACGTAGCATTCCACTTTGGGAGTTTGGGGTACAAAGAACCATACGAAAAAGCCATTTAACCTACTAACACAACTAGACAAATTATACAATCTCGTAGACCATCGTAGAAGAAATAAGCCGCTTTTGATGACATATTAATGCCATTATTTATTATGCCGCGATGTATTTCCCCGCAAAGGATATTATGAACATTTATTCTCCAATTTCGCGCGGTCTTATCACGGCCAACCCCATTAATATACCTTAATAATTTATGTAATGACATTATCTCCCTACTTTGTATCGTTACGCCACTAAAATAATAACATTATATTAAGCATAGTAATATATTGCTTACTGTTACACGGATAAAAAACATTTTTGTTGAAAAGCCTATTTTCGTTTCTAAATTATTTGTACGAAAATGAAATGTGTGAAGCAATTTAAATGAAAATAAAACGATGCAAAAAAAATAAATAAAATAAAAATAAAAACTACCACTACAAAAAAAGAAGCTCCTGTGATTCTTTATGTTCGCATTAATAATTATTCGACTTTTAAATAAATCTAATATGAAGTGTAAAAAGAAAATTATTGACACCTATTGTTCGTATTTCAACAATATATATACTTTTTGATATGTATACTTTCTAATCACGATTCGTTGTGAACATCATTTAATTGACTATATATCTATTATTGGTCGAGGACACAAAGTTAGGAAATTCCATCCCAATCTAAGAACGGAAACGGGAACGGCGATTGGGGAAACTACGACCATTAAACATGTCGCCTCCGAAGGGCTCAATTGGATTCATTGCCGCGTTGAGAAATTAAAGCACCCATTTATAACTCTCGACCTATTGAAGAAACATATTTAGATGTAAATGTACTACGAATCTTAGTTGCAACTGCTTTATGTCTCAACGCTGAACAAAATTCTCTAACCAGAGAGACGTACAGCGAGATTCAACGTAGTACTCTTCTACGAACATCGAGAGACATCGACTATCTTAGAGAAATCTGAAAGCACTGAGATGCCCATGAAGTCTACTACTAGTCATCCACCCATTCAAGAGCCAACGGCAGCCGACATTCCTTAACCTTACAGCTTGTTCACAGCTTATAATAATGTTAGGATTATGAGCACTTCAAACAAAACTACGTTAGAAACGAAGGAATCTTACAAATCACTTCCAATAGTATAAGAAAATGAAAATGTAAAGAAAAGAAACGATGTAAATCGGAATAATGGCAAGCATTTAATACTTGCGCACCGCAGCCATGCTCAGAAATTATGAATCTGACTAGAAAGCATATCATTTTAACAATAAGCTTCGATGTTAATGGTTTCACTATGATTCATTTCAATCTTAGAAAGACGACGCAATAACTGATGTTATTAAGCAATTTCTCTAATAGAAATAAAGGCAGTCGTGCCAGTCCTTTAATTAATATCTTCTCCAAAAGATTGAATGATCGAATTCAGTGCCTGTGCGACAAGCACTCATTTGTACTTGTAAATATTATATTGCGTGAAGTTTTGGCTGCAAGTTTTAATATGTCCCGCTGCTGGGCACGAATATTTCACGCAACTTCGAAATCTTTAAAAATCATGTAAAACATCCGTTAAAGTGATAACTACACACTTCTGTCTGCAGCAATCTGCATTGAAGCAGCGTAGTAGAGTACGTTATAAGCCTCTCTCAGATACAAAAGAGACGTACTCTTTATAGAAAATACAATGTACATAATTATAGGTAGTAATTGTTCACCATAAAATTCACAAAAATTAAATGAATGGCTTTATTTTCATACAATAGTTCAGCAACGCAAAAAATTAACAGAAGTATCTAGATGTTACAGAATACCGAATATAAATACAGTACAATACATCGAATCAAACATATACACAATTATGTAATGGTAATATTTCAAATTTATAGATTCCGGCTACTCGAAGACGACGGCACAACAAACGAGACCGATAGAGACCGGGGCAATAGCGACCGTTTAATATGTCGCCTCCGAAGGGCTCGATAATTGGATTCATTGCTGGCAACGAGAAATTATAGCAGGCATTTATTGCGCTCGGACGTATTGACGACGACTTGTGGATAAGAAAATGACAATCTTATTATATCAATGTCAATCTTATTAATACATACTCGTATCATGGCGTTTGGAATTGGATGTGTTATCCTAAACAACATACCTACGTAGATACATACATCGTTACCTTTATGATTCATTTTGCTATGCTACTTATGCTTATTTCACAGCCATAACAATATCTGTAGACTATTATAAATAAATAGTCCATGTAATAAAGTTTAACAATGACAAAATGCGTCCCATCTAAATCGTCAAATAGAGCTTAATAAATTAAAATTAGAACTGCAGATTTATACAGTGACTTTGATAGTAAAAACTTTTGGTTCATTTACTATTATAAGTAGCTACGATTGACTTCTGTTCGTCAGTATAATTATTTTCTGTTTCAGATTTAAAACGACTTTTTTGCATTTTCATATTTCAACTTCGATTTGATTTGCGATTAATGAACTAGAAATATTAAATTAACAAAATGAGTTAAAATGTTAGTAAACAGTAATCTATCCAATCTTATTATGAATCAAATTTGTCTTTAGTTTCAATGACACATAGGTAGATTTGATACCAGGAAGTAGGTATATCGTACTACAAATCGTTAGAATAACAATGAACGCCTATCATGAAACACAAAATGTTTGAAGAGCTACGTTAGAACACGCCTCAATAAATCTTTAGAAATCGCAGCGAATCTAATTCTAAGAGAGAATTTAAACCATTGAGTATGTTCTAAGAAGCCTAACTCCGCCAATATTTTATTCGAATTTATGAATAGGTACTAAATTAAATCATTATCCAACTTACGTTAATTATGTTAGTCGTTCTTTACTACGACTACGTGTGGTTAGAAAACTAGGGTTATTTTCACTATTAGGTAATGCAAAGTATTATAGACGCAAAATTAAAATCTGCCCCTACCAACGCAAAGCTAATAATAAAGGAACTATTAGAATATTTATCGATTAATGTTTGAACTAATGTAGGTAGGTAGGCACCTGTTTTTATTCATAGTTATTAACAAATGACGGAACGGAACGTTTTTTCCGGCGGCCTTCTCTTAATATTTTACCTTGTAGGTTAGCAATTACCTACCATTGCATGTTCCAAACAATGTATTACCTACTATTATTAAACTTTATAATCGAGGTAAGAGAGCAGTAAAGGAAACATTTCAGAACAAATTGTTAGAAAGCGTGAAATGCTATAGCTTAACTCAATATTGCAAAATTTAAACAGTAAGAGCGCAATTAAAATATATAAAAAAATTGCAAAGCCTCTAATTTACATATAAGAATTTTTACGTTTCATACAAGAATTTATTTACATAGGTGCCTAGGAACCTATTTACATAGGTGATCAGAAACGGCATATTATACCTATTACTTCTATACAGAAGTATAGAGTCGGTAACGAACGATGTGTCGCAATAACAAGCGACTAATACGGCACACTCGTTACACACCCCTCGTATCCATGACGTATCTGTATACCTATGTATGCACGATGGTTTTTATTATATTTATTTTTAGGTTTACGAACGTAAATTGAATCCACGCTTTTGATAAAGGTAGGTAGGCTGTAAAGATTGTTAAATAGTTGGACTTTTGTAATGCAAGCGCACTGCGCATACGTTAGTCACAATAAATTAAAGTACCTAGTCAATCATTCATTCGTTCGTTTATTTATTCAATCATTCATTTGTTCGTTCATTTATTTTATCATTCATTCATTCATTTAATACAATAACATATTGACTCAATATACATATATACCAACCATAATAATCCCTGTTCATGCATTAGTACAAAGCTGTCTGGCTCAAATTAATATAAAGCAAGCATATTGATTAAATAAAATCCCCGAACATTCTTAATTACAATTAATTCTTTTAATTAAAGACTAAAAAAGAAACGAGTAAAATAAATTTAACTTACAGACTGACTAAACTTATTAAATCGACACAAATTACTTAATAGAATTTGTGCCTAAATGCGAATGAAAATTTGAAAGTTTTAACTCGATCTGCAATAAAATAGCTGATGAGGTCAATTGGATATAAATCTAATTGAAATATAGGTAAGAATGATTATATAAATGTGCATATCGAATTACATCTAAACGACAATATCAAAAAAGGAATTATCATACTTTTATTAGTATTATTTAATTTAAAAGTATTCAAAAAAAAATGTAATATAATATAATATTTCAGCCCCGTCGCAATGACTCTGGTAACACCAGAATTTATATTAACTTCCCAAAGGATGGAGTATAATAGTTTATTGGAATAAGTTCCGGGCATTCGTACAAATAAAATCTATTTCAAAAGCATCTATATACTACAACTGACACACCCCTAGCCGCAACACTGACCACATAATATAGAGTCCACAGAAGGCCTGTTAATGAAGTTTCAACCTTGATACAAACATGTACAACAGTTTCCACCAATATTGCTTGAGCTGTAATCATTTCCGTATCTATATATACTTATACATAAGATTTTCAATGGTTCCGAAAATACATTGAACATACGGCTAATTATTTTATTGTAACATATGGGTAACCGTCTAATAGGGCATTTTCAAAAATAAAGCTCGATAAAAAATCCTAAAACCGCGAAAATTTATATGAAGTATTGCCTCGTTGGTCGAGTGGTTGGAAACGCGACTGCTGATCGACAGGGTCGATTCCTGAGTCTGTTACTATAGGCATTTTCTAACTTAAATTTTCTAATCGTAGACGTAGTTCCGAGTCCGGATCTGTTCCCAGTATATGGCAGTAGGCTCACCATACATTTTCTTTCTGTATAATAAAGAAATAAATCAAATATTATACAGATACAGAGAATCGCAGCCCATTAAATAATCCTAGTTCAGATGAAGTTTAAACTCCTTTGTTATCAAAACATATGTAGCACCATGTTGGGCGCCATTTTCACGCTTTGTATTATCAAAACTTCTGTCACTACCGTATTCAATAAAAGTGCCCTTGAAATAATCTCGTTTATTCGACCTCACTTTGTCGCGACTTTTTCGCTTAGACGAACACGACACCCTACCCATGTCCAGGCCAATACATTTTCATATAGAAGCCGAAATTTAAAAATATTCTATTGACATAAAATAACTTTGGCTTGCATTGATGTATTTGAACTACTTAAATACTAATGCTTAAAAATGTACTCGATCCACGTCTGTATAATGAACATTGAACTTTTCAAAATAATCATATTAGGGATTACTCGACTTTCTTTATTAATATAAATATTTATTGGAGTATTTCTTATTTTTCTTATCCGTAAGAGGTACTACTTAACTACCTCATTTATCTAGTGGTTGCAGGTGCCACTGTGGAGCAAAAGGTCTAGGGTGCGATTCTCAGGTCGGGCAAAATAGGTATTATTCGATTTTTCCAACTTGAAATTCTGAGTAGTAGCACGGAGTCTAGTTTTCTGCCCGGTTTAGGTCAATAAGTTCACCACAATACATGGAACCTATAGTTAACATAATTGATAAAAAATGGAAAAATACGCTCTGCTTACCTACCCCTTCTCGGAAACAGGGGTGAATTTAACATGAGATCATGTAAAAATGCTAATAAAAACGAAATAAATATTTTAAACAAATATAATTTCGTTGCGATTCAACAACATTGTCGTTGCGGTATTTCGATTATCTCATTAAATTAAACGTCCCAATATTGTCAGGAGGCGGGTCGTTACGCAGTACTTAATTAAATTCCGTTCCCATTTCAAATACACAAACAGAGCATTTTATAAAACAAAATTGTTTTTTATACATAATAGTTACCCAACTTAATTGAATGAATAAAAATAGTGTTCGACGGTTTTTTCACTTACAAAATGTAATTTATTCGCTAGTAGATATCGTTGCAAAGTTATTATATATTTTCAGTAAATATTTAACAACTTCTGTTATATCTAACTATCAAGTATATATATATTATCAATTTTTTAGAGCATTGGTATTGAAATGTACTTACGTTTTAGCCATAGAAAGTAGGTATTTATATGCCAATGATTTCCTTACACCGTTTGACAGACAAATTTTGCACAAACATTTAACCGTTTATCAACATGACTGAAAAAGTAAAACTTGACACACATTTAATAAATAAGATAAGGCAATTAGTCACGTCCCCAATATCGTTTAAAAATAATTGTTTTTATAGGTTAGTTTTTTAGTCCACCTAACAGCTCTTCCACCTTATGTAACATCTATAGCCGCAAATTTTCGTATAGCTAATCGAGTGCAAACCAGATGACGGGGTGGCCATATTAAATTCACTCATACGTAAAATCGAATTTCCGTGACAACAGGCGTACGTCTATAAAAGAAAAAGTTTTTATTACGATCCCTTTGTAGATATTACGACGCATAGAGATTATAGGTTTATCCAGATAATTTTATCTGGAGACGAAATAAAAAATGCATTTCTTTCTTTTAAATCTCATTTGCTATAAAATCAGAGTAACATAATATATTTAAATCGTCGCTAATCAAAACTATCTTTGCATTTCTTTTAAACTCAAAATAATCAGTTACCTACCTAGATATTTTTTAGTGTCCGACCGAAACAGGTTTTTCAGCCGAAACCGAAACGGAACTTTCGGCGTCACTCTCAGTTTCGGTCGAAACTGTAACTTACTTAAACATATTTAAAATTTCTATTGCATGCTGAAATCTAGTGTATTTTAAATCTTCCATGAATAACAATGAGAAGCATAGAATATGCTTTACGAACACAACAATTTTCTACACATTTATTTATATATTCTATTTATATCTACCGATAGTTAAATACCTATAATTAATTGAAAAAAAGACAATCCCTAAAGTACGTACCAAATATATTTAGGTATGTTATGAACAGTAGTTGGAATTGTGAAGCAATTCTGAGCGTTATTATAAACATGGATATGTTATTTGTCCCGGATTTATAATATGCGGGAGATTCATTTTGTATTAATTTTATAGTTTATTACAAATTAAATACAGATTCATTATTTTTTGTTGAACGCTTCTCGCTGAACGACGCACAATAATTCATGAACACTCGAGTTTCGGCCCGGCCCAAAGGTTCGGTCATTTTTTGGCCGAAACGGAAACTAAGACCGAAACTAAATTTTTTGGTCGAAGTTGGCCGAAACTGAAACCAAACTTTCGGCCGGTCACCAATATTTTTATACGTAAGCTTAGCAAAAAAATCTACAAAGATCTATTTTAAATTTACCAAAGATTACAGCGAATATTTGGAGACAAAAAAAAAACAAAGAATGCTATTTACCAATCACATTATGAATCCAACAAGCAAGAAAAAAATCTCAAATATGATACGGAAACGGGAAGGCAAGAGCAGCGGGCAAACAGCTGCTGGAAAATCGGAAATGCTTGGATATTACTCGGGTAGTATTCCAGGAAAACCCCGAAAATGTTGCTCGTTTTTATAGCTTTCCGGTGTACCATAACAACAAAATTCAACAAACCTGTGTTATTAGTTATGTTTATTCATTTGCTGTTATTTTCAGAATAAAAAATGAAATTACCATAGTTAAATGATAATGAATTAATCTATCATAATTACGAGTATGTTAATATCAGTACACCACAGACAATATCGATACAGTCACTGAATTCTCTGAATAAAATTATATTCGCTCAACAGTCGACTACCAACTCATTTTGAGTTACAGTTCGCAAGTAGGCTTTTACCCCTTTTTTGCAGTTCTCCGAACAACACTCGCTTAAACAAACTAGTCTCGTACCACATTCGATTGTATGTAATACTACTGTTCAGTGTTCACCCTCTAGTGGCTAGCCGATACATCAGTTATTTCAGTTTTTTCTTTCAATATTTCTCATTAATATATCTATATCTCACTACTTTCTTGCACCTCTCACTGACAATGCATAAGGAATTAAAAAAAATATAGCGTCATACTTAATACTTGTGAGATAGAATAGTACTTGCCACTTTATCGCCTAGATGGAACCACTGTCGTCTTCAACAAAACAACATTTTTAAAGTACAAAGAAAAATATAATAATTTATTAGACACATCCAGTCAGTACAAGACAACACAACACAATTCAATTTCTCTTTATTGTAGAACAAAACAATAAAACTAAAACTAAACACACAAATGTTAAATATACAACAAGGGTCTTTAGCGCTGTCATGGGATCCCTGCTAGACAACCTCTGAGTAGAAGTAAAAAAAAATGAGCTGATACACAGGTGTACAAATATAAATATTAAACATAATAAAAATTATCAAAATAGACAACAGCAGTAATGGTAATAATAATCATCAACATTATCATCATCTTCCTGTCTAAATCCATTGCTAGTTAGTTAACAGATTTTTGCTCTTGATCCCCATAGATTGGTTAAGGATTGCAGAGCAAGGCTTCTCCCGCCTCCTACACTGCTGCCTTTTATGTTGCTTAGTCGCCACTTATACATTATAATGAATAAAGTAAAGTATTACAAAGTAGACATATTAATGGCAATAAATATACAGTTCAACTTCATAATAATCTAGATATATACATGTAATCATAGTCTTAGCTCATATATTCTTTAATAAATTTTAGCTACTAAGAATTTTCACCAGTCTTTATATGGAATGACTGAGCATCAAATGGCAAATATGCAACGGCACAAAGTAGGCTGATAATTTTTTTATCACAGTTATTATATATATATTATCAATAGAAGTTAATAAGCAAACTTACTATGAGCCTTGAACAATGTGCTTTAAATATGCTGGTGTTGCAGGATCCAATAACACACAGTGCAGCACCGAAAAGATATGAGTACTCAGACAAAGGTGAATTGACATCCACATGAACTTAATGTGTTATTTAGAAAAATTATCATATTTTCTTTAACTAAATTTGGGTGTAAAAAAAAAGTTTGTAAGGCTCTCAAGCTTATTAAGTTATTCATTAGTTGCATTCAAATAGACAGTATTGGTATAGTCTAGTATGATAGTCTTTTTAAAGAGGTAGGCAGAGTACACTCCCATAATTCTCTTATGATGTACATCTCACCATGGAATAGTGAGTGAACCTAACAAATATAATCATTGCAATAAAATTATGTGACCATTTGAAATTTTGTGGCTGCAGGTCATTTGGTTTGTCATCACAGGATTTACTTAGTTGAACTTCTCCATATTCAAAATATGTCCAAAATATTCAATATCATGTTGTATGGCTTAGTCTCAGTTGAACTGTATCTCATATTATGACACAACTTCCAGTATTTGCTGTAGTCCTTTTAGTACCTCTTAAATATTATAGTACCAAATCTGATACAGATCTTAAGGCATGTTGACAATCAAATGGTAATATGTATGGAAATGTGCTTTCCTTAATGAGTTTTGATTCATATGTATTGGATTGACTGCTTGTTCACCTGGAAATTAAATAAATTTAAAAAATATAAGACATGTTTACGTAAACACACTAAAACTTGTCAATAAAATCATCTTTTGGGACCATTAGGACATGTTGGACATAAGTCTCCTATAGGAGATATTTCCGACATGGACTCACAATCCGCCTAAGCTGCTGCGCATAAGGTGGTTAGGTGGGCCATCCTACACCGTGGTCTGCCCGACATGGATACTGCAAATTCATCTTTGACTATTCTTCTCTAAAACTTCATGTCGTCCAAACATATTAACACTAATCGGTTTACTTGTTTCACCAGTAGGTACTAAAACGCTGGCAGGTATACAAAATCTTACCTAAAGAGTTCCTGTAGTCATTCTTTAATTT
>DWME01003982.1:0-17132 GCA_018244795.1 Parelbella ahira ahira
CGGCACATATATGGGAAACATCTTTAAATTGGTAAGTATGAAAGAATTTCTATATTAAACAGTACTTATACGAAATGTTTTTTTGAGTGTTACACCCATATCGTCAAGCTGAGTTTATTAATACATTATTGGCTTATCGTGATATAAGTATATTAGAGTTTACTTTGGCATAGTTAATTTCATCCATTGTTCAATCGGCGTTTCTTTAAACACGACTTACACATAAACTTTTTTCTTTTGATCTAAATAATTAAAACTTGTGCTGTATGTATATGTCATTCCGATATTTTGTGCTGTATTCATATTTTATTTCAGATTTTTTATAAAACTTATATTAACATGTAATTTGGTAGTAATTATTTTACTATTAATTTTATTAATTTGTCTATAATAAAAATATCAAAAAAATATTATAATAAATGCTATAATTAAAAGAATATTATAATAATGTGGTAGGAATGGAAGATCCTTAACAATACCTATGGGCAATTAAAAAAAAATTTGAATACATTTATTAAAAGAGAAAGTTTTATTAGGCTGTACTAAATTTATTTATTAGACAATGTTATATGTATTTTAATATTCTTTAAAATATTTCAAAATGTTGGATTTTTAGTGACTCATCTTAATTCCAGTATCAGAGTGTATATAATTTGGGTGCTTAGAGAAATGAATATACATTTGGTGATATGTTTGCAGCTGCCACCTGACAAAAATCTTTTGTAATAGCTATTTTTGTAAATTTTCTTACATTAATTTTGTACCTGCCCCAAAATTTCATCATCCAGTAGAAAATTTCATTAGATGCTAAGTATGTCCTTTGTTACATCTTTATTATAAAGTAGTTATGAAAAACTGTAAAAATACAAGAATTTAGAGTATTCCTAGAAATTGTTAAATTATTAATTAAAACTTACTGTTAATTTCTATTGCATATTTTATTGAACACAAGAATTTATTGGTACTTTTTAGTAACATTTTCATATCCAATTATTTCAAATTAGTACGTAATTTTAGATTATGCAGCAAATAGTGAAAAATTAATGACATGTTCAATAAAATGAAAATAGTTCAATTATTATAAACTTTATCCATAGATCTCCAAAGATCATAAATCTATCCATAGATAAAATTATGAAAAGTTTAATGTTCCTTGCGCGAGATGTATATGAAACAGACATTCATAAGCAATAATAGATTGTTAAGTTTTCAGCTAACAAGAAATTTTGAAACTTAGTCAAGAAAATTATCAAAAATCTGTCATTGTACTGATCATGGATTATTTATTATATTATAATACATACTTTTTTATATTACATTTTTTTTGTTATTGTTTATAAAGTTTGAATTTTGTGCCAGAAGGTATTTTTGGACATTTTTAATTCAGTTCACATACCATGGACACATCTTCTTTTCTAAAATACAAAGAGTTCACACAAAGTATTTGGAGCAATCTTTGTCTATCATCTTACGATGTGTGAACTTAATGAGCAAAATAATGTTCTGTTGAAATAAGCTAGTAGTGTAGTGATACAGTTATTCTAAGATATAACAGACCCATTTGTGTACTGTTTTTATTTAATGTCAAATGAGTTAGTAAACAGTTGTTGGATTACAAAATGTACTGTACATTTTGATCATAACAGGTTAAAAACTGTGTGTGGTACCTACATGATGGCAGAGAGTATGACAGTTTTATGTAGCGATACAATTATAAAAAGGAAATGTCAATTGCTCTAGTTAAGGTTCATTTATTTTAACACTATTGTGGGCGTACTTCAAAAATAACTATATTACACTTTCTGAAAGTGACCAATAAGTCAAATAAATTATCTTGTAATGTTGTGCCACATGATGAAAATTTTGTAGGGATATCAATTAATTATAATTATTTCTCATAACATACATACATATATTCAAATACATATTCAAAATTATTGAATACTTTTAAAATAATCCTTTATTCACCAGAATCATTTGACAAAGATTAATTTATCTAAAATTATGTTTAGCTGAGAAAGTTTTTTTCATTAAACCTTTGGTGTATGAGAAAAGAGAAGTCACGTGGACAGAGTGATACAAGTAATGTACTAAGCCCTCTCAGAACATAAAATAAAACCGTTTAAAAATGAGTTTGTTTTTGAAAAGTATATTGCAAATGGAATGAGATGTTATATCTGGGTTGCTTGTAGTGATGTTGTTGAAGGATTGTAGCCAAACTGAACTTCGTTCTTTTCACCACTCACAGGAGAAGACTTGTTACACATAAATTTTTTTCCCAACACAAAGAATTGTTAGTATTGGACACAGTTTTGTTTCTCTGGTATTATCTTTGAAGATCCATTCATGAGCCTGCTGTTTTTCCTTGATTGCTAAAGAAACTTGACTACAACTGAATGTACTTTGATGTCATATTATAGTATATAGTATTAATATGTAATTCTCCAATATTGAAAGCTTTAGATGTGATGACCACTATACATTTTTGGAAAAAAGTATTTATTAACTCTATTTCAGTTAACAGTTTAAACTTATTTGTCTAGACAAAGCTAACAGAGAGCATTTTTCATAAAATAAAGCCTATAATAAAAAATTGGCAGTAGATTCCTTTAAAATATAACATTTGTAGTTCAAATACATATGATTATTCGGGGGTGCAAAACTTTGAGTGTGACCTTAGTATAACTATTTTCAAGGTTATTTTCTCTATGAAAGGTATTAGAAATAAAATTTTAAGACTTTTCAACCTAATAAAAGCAACTAGAGAGATTGAACTAAGATTATTCATCTGAATTCTGAAGTTTTCAGTAACTATTTGTAAATAAAAAGACCAAAAAGGTGTATATTAAGCCCAAAAAGGTGCTGTTTGGTTCAGTTCATTGAAAAAAAGTTTGTGTACATTTCTTGTTGGAGGGATATTTGGATTGTGCTTTGTTTAAGCTAAATGAGTTTGTTCATGATCTGCAAACACATGATGAGCATTGTATGTGACGTAATTGCAGCATTGGGGGAAGTACCTAAAAACTGTGATGTCAACACTCTCATTGTACCTAATTATCACTCACTGAGCTGGTCGAGTATTTTTCTGATGTATTATTGTGTATAATTCTTTATTTTTTTAATACTGATTGATTCACATTTTTATAGATTTTTCATGTTTGTAAAAATGTATATATTTAGTAATAATTGAATATATTTATAATGTTAACACAAGTTTCTTTACTGAGAGAAAATTTTAAGGCATGATACAACCCATTGGTAGCTTCTTGCAGAACCGTTTTGTTAACATTTAATGAATAGAGTTTCAGTCACTTTTGCTATATATAGAGACTGTAATATTAAGAGTTTGTCACTTTTGCGTACATATAGACACTGTAATATTAAACCTAAAATAACTTGCATTTGACTAGATTTTTAAGTTTCTAACAAATTGCACCAGTCTTTCTTTATAAAGCGTGTTTAATTTATACAGATAGGAAATGCATGTATTGGTTTATAAATATCCTGTTATGGGTCATTGCATTGAAGATCGTACCTACTTTAAAAAAATATTGCAAATTATTGTTTCAAACAAAAAGTGATGTAATGTCTCAGAAAGACCACATCTCCATATGCCGGCTAAAGTTAACATGAAGAAGAAATATGTGTGTGTCTTGGTGTTATTATTTTCCTTATGCACAATCTACACAGCGGACGTGTCAAACTGCGATAATAGTGAATTTAATTATAATAAAATGGTAGCCTACATTCGTCATAGACATTAAAAAACTCCGTTGTTTGCTTTGTGCAGCGTGTCATTGTAGCAGAGAAAGTGCGAGAAACTAGGCAGTCCTAGATTGGCTGCGGATGCAGTGCTGTCTTCACATGTCAAATTAACACAAATACTTTTTTTCCAACTGCATCCAAAGGTTATTAAAATTGCACAGCGTCGGTAGTTTGAAATGTAGTTTAAATTAATAACAGTAATTTTAAGCACAATTCAGTACACTTTACAAGTGTAATTTTATTTATAAACATTTTCGTTTTCGAAGGTCTTCGAATTTTATGGTATTGAATATATGCGTTTATCACCCGCCTGTTTCGGTTAGCGTAAATTAAAATTTTGCAATATTTATCCTCAAAGTTATTTTATTTATATCACGCAACACTCAAACTGCGACTTTAAATTTCTATTTAATATTTAATTAATAAATATGATAAATAAATTAAAGTATTAGTGACTGATAAATAAAAAAAAACATACATATTTTTATTTCCCGTGTATATCGATTTTTATAAAATGAGATTTTGTGAATGTCACAACTACATATATGAAAATAAATATCGTTACCAACCAAATAGAAAAATACTAACTTTTGATTTTTTTGTCATTATCATAAGATTTACCGATATATAATCAGAATTTGGTTCAGTGGATAATAAACGAACAGTTGTTATAAATTTCGACAAAAAAGTTAAGTCTACATACATTCGTATAGGCAGTAGCATAGATAAGCACAGTTGTGGCATTGCATCTTAATATTTCGGAAACTGAAAGGAATTTTAAAAATGGCGACTTAAGGAATCTGAATTAAAATGAAACTCCGGAGTAAAATTAAACATGTTCCTAGCACTGTTAAGACGTTTGTAGTTCAATTTACCATTTTTTGTAACGGCATTAAAATGTGCCGTATACGTTACAATAATTTAAAAATATGCTGTAGAGCAGAGTAAGGTAATTTGGTTTTATATTCATTTTTTTTAGATACCCATTTATTTTAATTAAAATTAAACAGGTAAACCTGTTCATTTTTAAGACCTTAATTATCTTGTATTTTATAACTGAACGTAAGTGCGTCACCGAATATGGGCGAAATATGCCACTGATAATAAGGTGCACCTATCCCAAGGCAGAAATTGTCAACATCTTGTATACATATAGAATACATTAAAAATAACACACAATATACGTATATTAAAAACAGAAGTGGTATCATAATAACACAGATTTTTTAAGTACACTGGAATCCAGTATTGTAAAAATAAAATACATAACAGTAATATTATCCTAAAATAAAACACTTTCTTTTATCATCATATTGTGTTAGTTATATATACTTAAAAATGAGACAATTTTTTTTTGAAAATAATAGAGTGAGCGTCATCAATGAAAAAAACTTTCTTTTCTATTTTTATTGTCTATGATAATCATAACGAATACAATTCTAATTAAGGTGGTTCCCAATAGAAATTTCTTAGTATTTAATCGTTTTTAGTGATGTTAGGCGTTATTTGGCGTTCAAAAACAATGGCGTTCAAAAACAATAAATTGTAAAATAATCTTAACACTATTAGAGCATATTTTTAATTTTAATCTACATAATACTTATAAAGCGAGGCTGTTTCCTAAAATACAGATAGTTAACTACGGAAACAAAAGTGTAGATTACACGATAGTAGGTATATGTTCATTTGCAACAAAAACCGAGGTCTTCGGTGATGATCGTCGATACTTCACAAAGATATGTCAGATCAAAGTCGGCAGATTACACAAAGAAGAACATGTCCCAATTTAATACATATTTTGCAATAAGTTAAGATAAGAGCCATTCATAAGATCGGTGTTTTTAATGCAGTTTTTAGGTCAGCGTATTTTACAGCGATGTTTCTGTGTGATTCAAATGTAATGTTTATTATACATTTCATAACTTCACCAAACACTCGATTAATTGTTAAAAATTAAAAAGACGTTAGATTTTTGCTATGTTTGTTGTCCACGAGTTCTATAGTTTCATCCGGTTATTATACTTATGATGTCTTTCAAATGTATTGCACCCGATAACTATCTAGAACCAACCGTTACTCACGTGATTTTCTACAACATTAAAACATTTTTAAATTACCGAAGTCACCTGAACAGGAAAACGAAATGTATTTGTTTTTCTCGCTCTGACTCTGTTAAGTATCCCATTGACCTACTTCTGTATCACTTCTACAAGTACTTACACTGTGAGTGGAGGTGTAATGAAACAACTCAGACCTCAGCATTGCATGATAATAATCACCTTGTGCAAAATAGGTATTAGAAGCGAACAAATTTATGTCTATCAATAATTCATTATCACCCTACTGTCCAATGCTGTTATTTTTCTTTTGTTTCCTAGTATATTTGCCAAAATGTTCGTGAATAGGCTATTACGATATATTACAATATAATATTATGTAATCCAAAAGCATTTCTTCAATCCTCGGTTTAAGGAATTGTTGTAGAAATTCAATTTGAAGACGCAAACTCAATCGCAAAATTGGGACTCGCACGGTAGCTCTATTGCCTTTATTTATTATTCATTATTATAAATAAATATTACGGTTTTTAATTTTATATAGGTTACTTTTTTTTATAAGTGAATTATGAACAAACTGTCTCACTGGAAGTAAAATTTGTTTCTTTTCTTCTGCGTATGTATTAACACGTTTGTTAGATCTCATCAACAACTTATAACAATTAATTTCATGAAATATGCCAAATTATTAAAGGATTTCCTATACACGCGAGTCTTCAAATATCACAGTTGGTTCGATTGGATTGCGACGACTTTAAATAATGAACTCGTCTTTAGTCAGTTGTGTATATAATTACAGAGATAATTTGTATAGGTATATCCGTTTTATGCAAAACATAATTATGTACGAGGCAGTTCGTGCTTACGTTTTGGTTAGTCTATCGAATGGATGACTTGAATGCAATAGTAAAAATTATTAAAAAATATAACTCTATGATTTTAAAAACTATCCTTTATCATTGGAATGTATATACATAACTGTGCAGACAGTTTATATAAATTTAGGGTCACATGACGATTATTTTAAAAATGCTAGCTTGTTATACTGCCAATTTGTGTGTTCTATTTTAAGAACGTATGCGCCACCGCGTTTCATTTGAAAACTACACATTTACGTTATTCATTTCTAAACAAATTATTCGCTTTGTTTTTGTTTATTACTTTTAATGTTACTGACTATTTTATTTTGATGAAGCAAACCCCTTTGGTTTTTGTTAAATAATATTCTTTTGTAACAAATAGATTCCTCCAAGGTTTCTTGAACGTGATCCGACGAGCAGCTGTAAACTGTGACCGCAGATGTCTAATTGTGTTTGTTGTCATTATATGCTAAGTAGTGACGTTTTATATGTAATATATAACTAATTATCAATTTAGGTAAGGTGCACGTCAGTATACTGATCAGTGGATTAATTATTGCTATAATTTATTAAAAAAATATAGATTATCTTCATATATCATAAATAATAGATTATAAATATGTAGGTAACTTGGTATATCTAATACCCCGGTATGTTTAATACATCTGGCAATTTACGTGAAGTATATAGATGAATTAATAACATCTAATGGATTTTTTTGCCGTTTTGAATTCATGGAATTTATTACATGTTTGGATTTTATATGCGAATAATGCTTATAAGCGATAAAAATCTTATATCTTATGCTAAAGTTATGGTAAATGGAATAAGAACACCAGTATATTAAACACATATAATTATCTCCTTTGTAAAACCAACAATATTTTTATTTTGCTGTCGTTATATTATTGCACTTATTAGGAAATACGAAAACGATTTGTAATAAGTACTATTGTCTATTTTAAAGGCCAAATGCCGTAATTTAACCTATCAAATTACGTATTCAAATTGTTCAATTTTTGATTTACATTCGTCCTCGGTGAAGCGCCGCGAGTCATTGATCTCACAGCTGAATGCAAAAGTGAATAGCACATATCGGTGGCAGGTTGTTTTTTTTCATTTCGGATCGCCGATCGACCTCGCGAGAGACGACCGCGGCACGCACGTGGTCTCCGCTCTGTCCAACGAAACACGTGCTCCTTGCGTGATTCCATCTCCTTCGTACACACCCAAATACTTATAAATATAGAGGCTTGAACCTACTCAAAGCGTACGCGCTTGCGTCGATAATCAAATCAAAACACGCTTCGTATCACAAGTGCTGATAAACTTGTCCAGCAGTGCTGGACGTGTTGTGGCAAATCTGTGATGTGCCCATTAGATACATCGATGAAATTAATATCATTTGAGGGTAATATTTAAGATGTAATCGTGAGCGGCGTTTATCGAGCGCTCCTTTATTAGTTACCGGTGTTACTGTAGACTACACCAAGTTTTGGCAAAGAATATCAAAAGAAATTTTCATATTTCAATATGTTGACATTTTGACGTGATTATTTTTTGCCTCAAAATACGTTTGCGTCCATTATTATTTTTCAAGATATATGAAATATCTTAATTGCATTAAATATGTCATCGTTTGCTTACAGACACGTAGGTGACATAGGCTGAAAATGACGGCAGAGAAGAGCAAAGGTCTGGCACAAAAGCCGCCGGCGACTAGGAAGGTCGCACCGGACGGGGGCTGGGCATGGATGGTCTGCTTGGGAGTAAGTTTAGTCAATGTAAGTGAAACTTTTTTGCTGTACCTATTTGTTGATTTATTTTGTTTAATATGAAACTCTTCTGATCGTCGAATATAAGAGTAAATAGTCGTATACGGACGTTTCTATTATTAAATTCATATTAAATTTATATTGAATTTATATTATTTTTACTGTGATTGGGCTAAATTATATTACTCATTCGTTAATTTCCTAATTTAGAATAAATACGAACATCGTTTATAAACTATAAATCATTAAAAAAATTTTCAACAATTAATTGTTGACGAATGAAAAATAACAGTCAGTTAATCGACGTAATAATCTTAACCTCGATTGAACGCTATGCAAAATTTTGTTCATGTTATTGCTCAATAGTTCTCAAAATTAGGTTACCCAGTACTATCAATATTCCACAAACTTCTCAGAAATTGAACGTTCAGTTTTATTCCGTTACTCGTCACCACTGCTGAGGTGAGCGTAGCTATATACAAATGTATATAAGTGATTTCTTGTAAATTAAATTAGTTTTTAATATCGTAACACTTAAATAATTCCTTTAATATTAGTTGCCTGTTTTATTTAACCGCCATAGCTGTACCTGAGATGTCCATATTATTTGTTGATACTTTCTTTTGATGATGAGTAGTTTGTACGTGAAACGAATCACGTATCGCCTATGCTACCTCGTATATCACCAAATTTAGACAAAAATCATTTAAATGTAGCTTTTATTTTATTTTATTTTCGGATTAGTTATTGGTATGAATAAATGAAACGAGAGATTCATCGTTGTGATAAACATCCTAGACGTGGACTCCGATGATAAGCTGAATCACATTGAATTTCTTTGAAATGGATCAATTAGTTTTGCGTGCAGCCAACAATGGAAGAAACAATATTTTTTCATATGTATGTCAGTACATACACAGTTGTAGGATACGTGCCGATTGCCATTATCGAAAAATATTTCAAGTACATTCAGATTTTATCCTCGTTACTATGTTATTACACGCGTTGATTTTGCAGTATGTCATGTGTAACGCGATATAATACTGCGGCGGCCGTACCGTGCTCGTCACGTGCCGGCTGCATGAAAATATTCAATATCATTTAAAACTAAATTGTAGTATTTTTAATATATTCTTAATTTAAAATTATCCTGTCCCAGATAAAGAAAACTGGCTGGGAGCTAATTTAATTTATTATTGTTGTACTTTGACTGATATTCATACGTTCCAAGTAATGTTTTTTTTTATGCTTGACACTTGGTCTTCTCTGCGTATCCATCAACGAACAAGACAACATAAATGTCTGCCTCTGTTATAACATATCCTAGAGTGAACTGGCCGCATTAATATCTAGTAAAATTTTAGTTACACCTCACTACGATATGTATTAACATATTCACGCAGACTGAATATTTTCCGTGCCGTGGGTCAGATTGACACCACATCGCGAGTACATCTCCCCATTGTACGGTTCAAAGTTCGTTCGTCGATAACAGTAGGCGGCATTTTGTGTGCAAATAAAATGTACAAACAGATGCAATTCGCAGCGACAGCGACATTTACGCGAGCCACGTATCGAAAATAAATAGGGATTGAAATGATAAAGAGAATTTATATGTACGAATGTGATTAAACATTTACCAATTAAGTAAACAACGGATAACTTTCTGTAAACGTTACTTTGTATATTGCGTATGCGTCATATAATTATATAGATAAAAATCGTGTTTAATTTAAATACTTTTTTTTAATAGAAGTAATCGTACAATTGAGGAAAGTTTTCTACTTAAATATTTCATACACCACTCGGGAGGATTTTTTTAAAACTTCAAATGTATTAAATTATCCGTGCCATTTTGTTCATTAATTTGTGGTTATTTTATAAGTCGTGACACGATACCTACTATTGTTGTAGAAATGTTGAGAATTTTAAGTAAATAGATGAGACATGTAATTTTCAGTCTGCTTTGAACATCGATCTTCTTGACTTGTAGTTTCAATAAAAAGTTCTGTACTTCTAACTTCAACAAGAATACATTCATAATCATTTTAATTATTTGTTACGTAACAAGAAAAAGCTCACAATTGGCGATTTGTCTATTCTAATCATATATGCAACATCACCGTATATCCGGGTTATACCAGTCTGTAGACCTTGTCTGTTCTATGACCTTTTCAGTATCTTGTCTCATCTGACCCATTACTCATCACCCGTTATCAGTACTTTCCAATACGTTTAGGTTTCATTGCATGTTATTGAAAAATACTAATGAGTATATTTAATACTAAGAAAGGTACAAATAAAGATTACAACACTAAGAAAGATACTAATGGGGATAGAAAATACTAATAAGGAATATTCGTGAGGTTTTCGTCATTCAGCTCATAAGGTACCCGACTATGGACTTTCGTTGGATATCCGGAGTTTTTAAAATGTGTCAAAATCCTTTTGAGATCAGTGCTCAGTGTTGTAGCAATATCGTAAATGATTATATGCTGATTTTTCTCCACTTTTTAGTAACGCTCACAATTTTTATTAACGACAAGGCGATCAAAGAAATTTCATCTTTAACATTAAAATTTCTTAACGAAACACTTCAATCAACTTTATGCCGTTCTTCCTGACCACTCGTTGGGCCCGTAATTGGCGCCAGTTTTAATGCTTTTTGTTTTATTACAGCAGTTTTTTTTCATAGTCGGGCTTTTTAACGGTCTTGAAACAGGTTAGGAAACAGTACACGCAAAAAGATTTTATGCAACTTTGTACGAACAACATACACAGACACTATCCCCAAGCTATTGTATCGAGTGGTAGCAAAAAGATTTGATTACAACTTCATAGGTACAAAGTACGAAAGGACTTGAAAGAACCCGTTACGTCTCGGCGCGTAGCGAACAGCCTTACTATGCTTTTGTAATTATTAGTCACGTGCTCTGGTCGCGGGGACAATTAGGAGTATTGATGGGCGTACAACGCTTATTCCTTTAGTCTAATTCGCCCGTCGTAACTACACGCATTCTCGAATGTTACATCAACATCTGTTTTGTATTGTATGAAAACAAGCGTGACTGATATTTAAAATATGATAACTGGTCATTGAACTGCAACAAAGTGAGTGCTGTAATCGATGATTACAACAGACAAAGTGTAGTCGGACTTCATCGAGTTCCTTGTATTGGCCTCCTTACAGTTGGTTAACTTTATATTTAACGAATATAAAGATCTCAAACGTTTATGTAACACGCGATCGCTTATAATAACCGATGGCTTGAACGGCGGTCAGATGAAACAATGAACTGGGTCACATGATCTCAATTATTCGAATCCAGCGTGAGGAATGTAAAGATAATATGAAATAAACGGTTATAAAATGATTAATCGATCCTCGCATTCTAAGTTGTACGTCATACAATGCAATTTGTTCACACATAAAATCTCTCATAGATTGTTCGGTCTTTATGCAAGAGCTTGAGTCATGCCTGAGGTAATTCTTTTTATCCTTGTTCAAGTGAGCGTTTCGTGGGCGTTGTGCACGTCCTCACGTAAAACACAAGTGAGAAAAATGTCCTTTTAAAATCTTGCTAAAATCTGCTTTTCGGTTCGTTGGACATGTTTAATTCTGGCGTACGCGCAATTGAAAAGGGTCAATTTCTTATTATCAAGGGTCAATTTTTTAATGATTATTATTATTATTTGTGTGAAACGACTTACAATCGGAAATGGATGAAACATAATATGTAGACGGCTCGATAGAAAACTAACGTAGCTTTTATTTAACCCGCAAAGTAGGTACGTACTACACATCGCGTGATCGGTAGCACGACAGATAACTTGTCGACATCACCTTCTTGTAATCAATCCAATGTTACTATAATGTTGCTTAACTTCTAATAATGCATAGTCATGTGCATTGTCGGTTTTTATGTCAAACATTTTTCTCGATACATACTTCAGTTGCAGTATGTGATATCAATAACTTTTCCGGGTGCAGAAATGTACTGTGTGTAATGTAATGATGCACATATGTAATGTAATGATGTATGTAATGTAATGAGTATGATGAAATGTTACAGTTTTCTACCCGTTCCCTGGAGCCGTCGTTCGGTTTGCTGTTCAAAGACCTCCTCGACGACCTGGGGGTCCGCACGACGGGCGCGTCAGTGATCACCAGTACCTTGGATTCTGTCGTCAACTTCTCCGGATTCTTCGTGGGGCCTGTGATAAAAACGTTCTCATACAGAAAAGTCTGTTTTGTTGGATCAACCATATGCGCGCTCGGGCTGCTGTTTACAGCGCCAGCCAACAGCATGGGTCATATTATTGCCACATATAGTATCTTAGGAGGTATGTATGGCCTTTTTATATATTCCCATGTAAAGTTTTCTGTTGCTATCTGTTGCTTTCTGTTGCTATCTGGTTTCTGTTAGGAACTGGCCCAATATAATTGTCAGTATCGTATTGCTTGTAACTCGCTGTGTTTATTTTATTAGTAGGTACAGGTGTTGATACGAGTACAATATTTTTTCTTATAAAAACAAATGTTATTATCGTTCCTTGACACTAACATTGCTTCATTTTCATTTATACATCGGACATCTACTTATTGACGTCTTCAAATGACTCATATTTGGCGTTGAGAAATTATTGCTTGATATCTTTGTTTATTATTGTGAATTGTTGGTATGTTCCAGAATAATTAGCTGGCATAAATTTAGGAAAAAAAGCATATATGTTTCAAAGAGGACAGTATGTAGCTTCGTTACAATATTATCTCAGACATGTGATAAATTCATTGTTTAATTCAATAAGTCGGCAAACGTTATAAAATATTAGCTGGTTAATCTTATAGATTATGTCGAAAACAACTTGAGATCCGGGTAGAGTTCCTGCAAGTCTAGTAATAACTATTTCCTTTATTACCTAGAACTGTCAGCTGTGTAGCGAATGTGATACAGAACGTGCCAAATTATAGAGAATCCGTCGAAAAAACTTTATTTAGCTCTGTTAAAGATTTTATCAATGTACTCGCCGCTGTACGGATTAGTGCTGGGACCAGTGAAATGCTCACACTCGCCTTGTTCCATCAGGGTCCTATAAAATAGACCAGATCGTAGAGCAGAGCAAATTTTCATTGTATTTAAAACTAGAAGAGACCCGCGAATATGTGTGCATTGATTATTACATTAACAGTGTATTTTATGTGCAGAAAAAAAAAACGTAAGAAAAAATATATTTTCGTTACAAAATTTCTTCATAAATAATGTTATTTGTTTCATTGTTTGTAGTTAACATATATAGATTATGTCGGTTAGTTTATAGGTTAGATCGATAGTATTAGTATCAGATAAATAATACTGAATCTATCGTTCGAGGATTCCATTTAAGAGATGTCCTACGTGTCCGTTCTTTACTTCCACACTATAAACCGCATTTAACCGTTCACGTGACGTTTTAAAATTTGTATCATGCTCTAGAAATAGACTTACATATAATTATGTATCATTCGTGTTGTACGTCGTGGAGCTGGTTTTAAAGGAATATGTATTCATTATCTTTATTTCCCGGAAACGTCATTCACTACGCTAATTTAATATTCCTTCAATATACCTACACTATGTATTTCTAATCTATGAGCTCATTATGTTAAGAACACTTGGGCAAATAAACAAGGCTTATGCAGTACAATTTTATATTAAGGCAAAAATCGATATTTATGCAACCAGATTTGAATAGCCTCTGAAAAATTTTAATGTATAAAAAAAATATTTTGGTTATATGAGCAGTTTTAAATAATATTACCCACCAGCACAACTACTTGTTAAACTTTTTTTTTAAATTATTGGACTGGTATATCCGACGCTTCTCAAAAATCGCACTTAAAAATAGAGCAAAGCAAAGCATTAACGTAACTAAAATGTTTTGATTTACTTTTTATTTTTTAATTAAATGTTTTAGACTATTATTAATATATTGCTGCTATCGTATGTTTTTATGGCGTAATAATTCTGTTTAATTTATTTGTGTCTTTATATGGAATTTAATTACCTTACAAGGACTTTCACAGTTTAAATCGTATACCGGTATATCTCTAGAATAATGTTTAGTTAGTTATCTAAAGTGGTGTGGAATTTTTCTATTTGCATGAATCATAAAGTAGTTTGCTATAATGACACTTTAAATATAAGCGGTCTTATAATTCGGTATAATTATCTCTGTAATTCTGTTTGAGCAAATATGTTATTGTTACCTATATATCATCTTGCTTAATCCTTTAAAGGGTAGGCAGCGAAAATCGAGTGCTAAATATCCAATTCCAAGTTTGAAAACTATGCCATTTGTAAATCACTATTGTTTTTTTTCTGTTCCAGGTTTCGGGGTAGGTCTCGCATCGTCGTCGTCTTTCGTTTCTTTGAACCACTACTTCTCGAAGAAGCGAGGTCAGGCCGTGGGTCTGTCCATGGCCGGCACTGGGTTTGGGTTAATGGTGATGCCTCAGCTGGTCAAGCTTTTGTTAGGGGAGTACGGGTTTCGGTGGTCTGTGGTTATACTGGGCGCACTAGCGTTCCACGCCGTGCTGGGTTCCTGCTTGCTGCAGCCGGTCAAAAGACATCTAATCGATGAGCCGGTGGACTGCGAGTTGCAACCAGTTAAGGTATAATCAATTAAGCATTATTATGTAACATAAGTTTTTACCAATACTATTCATTAAATATCCAGTCATATATAAAGTTTAAAATAGGCCAAATCTATGAGTTACATAAAACAACAGAGACATAATGATGTATGTTTTTATCATATCGCAATATTTTATTTGATTGTGTACCTTTAATATACATATCTATTTAAAGCATTCAATTTATAAATTGTAACTATTCTCGCACGTAAAGTTGAGTATTGCCATCAGTTTAAATTTAGTTTTTTCCCGAAATTTTGGTTCTTGTGTCTTTCAATACAGTGCGGTCTTGTTTGTTTTCTGATGGCGTTCAAGCAGTAAATATATAAACGGATTAAGAAATGAATTGGTTCTGATTTTAGGAAATGGAGTGTATATTTGAGAGCGACGAAGAAGCGGATGACAAGTTCGAAATAAATCCACTGGTAACACATCCGATGCCCAAATTGACCGCGCAGAGGTCCCACGGCAACATGAATCACCCGTCAGTGCGAACTGTAGGTTTGCCGCGAGCCAAGACCTGTGATAAGCCGCTGCAGGATTTCGAAAAGAATAACAAGGTGATACCGGGGCTCACGACGGCTGCGTCCGTCGCCGCGATGCAGCGGGTGACCTCTAGCGGCAGTATGAGCGAAGCGGCGAGGAAGAGAAAAGTGTCCGTTATATCGAACATTTCCAATATGGATTTCACGGGCAGTTACCTGCAATTGTATTTAGACGTGAGTATTTTTTTGGTCGGCCATTTAATTTGATATTGGTTCATGCAAACAAAAGTATTAACGTTATAAAAGTGTTTTAATTAAATAATTGTAAGCGATAAAACAATTTACAAATCATAAATAATATTATTTCAGACGGCAGACGAAGACGCTATTCAAATGAAGGCATTCAAGAAAGCTGAACCGGTACAAGAGAAAAAGAAGGGATTTTTTAAAAAGTTTATAGCACTGATGGACTTAGATCTTCTTAAGGATTGGTCCTTTTTGAACCTTTTACTCGGTCTGTCTCTGTTTTGGAGTGGGGAGCTTCAGTTTAGGATGTTGACGCCGTTCTTTATCAACAGTTTAGGTTATAACATGGAGGAAACGGCTTTCTGTCTGTCCATGACTGCTATTACGGACGTCTTGGTCCGTTTGATACTGCCGCCTATTTTCGATCGAACAAGTATTTCCAAGAAAATGATATTCTTCATTTCCGCATTTTTCTTGGCAGCCACAAGGTCTGGTGAGTTGAACAATGCCGCCTCAGGGGCGATTTTATAGGAATTAATTTTAAATGCAATATTATTTTTTATTAACAATTTTTAATGAAATATTATCTTTTCTTGTACATTTTGCAAACTACTACGTCGTTTTTTAAAATGATTGAAACGGTGATTTGTTAGTATATAGTCAACATATTGTTAAAAATCTGTTTTGTTATGACTCGGAAATATGATTTTTCTTATCATGTCATACACTTTTGGAATAGTTTTTAAAAAAATAATTAAAACTCACAAACCATTTTCCTAAATTCGGATCTCAAAAGTAATTTCAATAAAAAATTTAAAATCCCGAACAAATCTACATACGATGTAAGTGCCATAAATTACGAATATAAAGGAATGTTTAATTTCAGTACTGGCAGAGCAAAGGGACTGGGTACCTCTCATGGTGTGGCTGTCAATATGCGGCTTCTTCCGAGGCATGTGCCTAAGTAACTTCACGCTCACCATATCGGAGTACTGCCCGCTGGAGAAACTGCCAGCCGCGTTCGGGCTGCACATGGTCAGCAAAGGTGTGTTCGTCGTCGCCATCGGACCCATCATTGGTTAGTTTTAGGTTTAATGCTATTTTGGAGCGACTTGGTCAACACCTGTAGGTTAGGTTAGGTTAGGTTAGTTTATTTAGTTCTTTGATTAGGTTAGTTTAGTTTATTCCTCATCATCATCATCATCATCAGCCTATCTCAGTCCACTGCTGGACATAGGCCTCCCCCAATGACCGCCATTGCGCCCTGTCCT